>JABASD010000378.1:0-82241 GCA_019776165.1 Pogonognathellus flavescens
AAGGCCATGGAGAAATGTTATTGACCTTTTACTACATTACAAGTGCACTGTAAAGTAAGACTACTGTGTGCTACTGGCTACATGTAAGTATGGTTAATATTGGGAAACTGGTGCTTGAGAAAGAACACCGTGCTATTATATACCCGTACTACTGGCAAGTAAAAAACATAAAAGAGCAAAGGACTTCAGAGTGCTAATACCCGTTGTATTTGCCGTAGTGGTAGGTGGAAGAAGGAACTAGTGTAGTAGTAACAGCAGAGTAATATTATCGTCTGTGTAGTATTAGCGGGAGTGGTAGTAGTAATATAGTCGTAGAGCTAAGGGATGTTGCTGCTGCTGCCGATTGGTTTGTGCTTGTTCACTTTTGGAATCGACTGGGACTTCAAGATGAAGTAGAGGAAAAAATTGGCGAAAAGTTCGCTGAGCTGAGCCAAGGTGAGTTGAGGTTGAGTTGGAGAAAGCTTATACATAGACACGGCAGTAAGAGAGAAAGAGGTGAGAAAAGTGAATTGACTGAAAGGAAGAAATGTAAGTGAGGGTCTGTTAAGTTACTCGAGTGGCATGTCTTGCCGATGCCGAATGGAGTCGAGTGGCATCAAGTCTTTGGCTCTCTTTCGTGTTCTTCTTGTTGCATTGCGTTCTACCAATATCAACACATTACTTGTACATTCTCCCACTCTGTCTTTATGTGTACTGTGTATACTACGTACGGTATTAACGGCAGCATTCGGGTGTTATGTGCTCAAGGTAATACTACCGTAGTAAGTAACTACACAGGCAACCAGTACCTAAGTTATGTAATGTAAGTGGAAGTTTTTGTGGCTTTGAGTCATATACAACGGGGTAGGTATTACATTCCAGGCAATGTAGGCTGACAATGTAATTTTTAGACAAAGCAGGTATAGTACACAGTTACATCTGTACAAGAATGAGAATCCAGTACAGTGCAGTAGTGCAGAGAAAAAAGTCAAAAGAAAGGTAAAAGATGTGAGATTGGCTTCGTTCGCGGAATTCGGAAAGGATTAGCAGAGTTTTTCATCGGGTATCCATGTATCTAATCTAGAAAAATAGTACGTCGTACCTCTGAACGTATATAAAACGGTATCACTACTACTACTGGAGAAACTGCTTGAGTAAGATATACTACACATACTACATGTATACATATGGGAGTGTTAGATTGGAGGTGTACTGTGTACGGTTGCTGTTCTTTCCTCAGGATGGATAGTACTTACTGCTAATGCAAGCAAGTGAGTATAAAGCAAAGTCTGTATATTCAGGTTCAGCTGAAAAAGTAGCCGACGATGCTGAGTTGAGATCTGTGGCTCTAAAAGTATACACAAGTACGAAAGTAAACGTAGTGAAAGTCAGTGTAAGCAAAAGGGAAGTCTGGAGAAAGATATGGGTGCAAAAGTTTTAAATTGTCCACAAGAGAATGGTGGCTTGGCTCTAGTTGGCTTTAGGTTTTCCTCCGATGCTTCTTTAACACCACTAGTCATTTCCTTATTCGCACCTTTCTCTGTTGTTATCTTGAGCCGAGTCTTTTCTCACTTGTATTTTCCGCCACTTGAGTCGTCTACTCTCTCAAGTAGTTTTATGGCTCCTCAATGTTCACACAAGGAAATGGGCCGCAGCAGCACAACCTTCTCGAATAAAATTGAAATAAACATGACGGTTCTCCAACCAAACCTTATGGAATACTGAATTCAACATTACCACGGCAAAACTATACAGTTATACATATAAAATGGAGGAGTAGTAGTAGTGTCTCAGGGTAAGTATTCTATAGCTCATTCCTTATTTGTTTGCCTTTCTTTACTTAATTCAGGTACTGCTATTCAGGCTATAATATCATCAATGTAAATAATTTAACGTGCTTTAACAACTATATTTCACAAGGCTCATTTCACCACAGACTGAAAATCATGTGCTAAATAATGTTTAAGCAAAATACTTATCTTACTCACACTCTGATAATTATCTGTTTGTATGTGGAGGGCACAGCGCCAATAAATCTCCACATTTTCCTAGTTCTCAGCAACATCTACTCACATTAGTATCCACACACAGGATTTAATACAATTTGCTTACTCTGCATAAATCTTGTCATATTACAGCAATACTACTTAGTTAGTACCTACATAATACTTCGTATAAAGTCTGTTTGATTGTAGGAATTCACTTACAATTATCCTCGTGTGTTACTGTTCACAATGCAACTTTATTGTTTGGATGGCCTGCTTTGTCTTTCTGTGGGGTGCGTAACGAAACCATTCATCTGAACTTAATATTCAGTATTAGTGAAATATTTATTTGTTGCTGCTACCCTTTATTAGTGCCTTTTATCTACGACATACTTATAGTATGTAGCTAGACACATTGGGTGTCTAGTATGTAGTCACCATATGAAACTGAAGTTGTATTTAATAAGTATAGTACTATAACTTTATCTTTTACCATAATGTATTATGGTATCTGAGTATGTTCATTTATTTTAGGGGTGATATTTACTTTCACTCTAGTTTATAGATTTAGACATTGCGGATTCAGAGCGAGAGAAAGTGCAGAAAGTAATTGCCATTATTTGATTTGTGTGCTTACCTTTGTAATTAGATTGAGTGTACTTATTAGGCTGCGGCTGTGTTTGCCATGTGTATATTTTATTATGATACGTTTATAATCTCAAACAGATACGTACCAAATATCTACCTATTCTCAATGGCACTTGGAAAGATTCGGATAAATTCTAAGGAAATTATTAACTTGTTTCTTACTGCATATATTATAATGATAATTATATTCTGTTTAATATTTCAAATTGATTCATACTTTGCTTGTTGTAAATTGAAAAATTGGTATTCAACTGTAGCAGTGTATGAGCAGTAGGACAATTAAAGTCGACTTTTACAATTAATTGAAATTCCACAATCTCTAGCTGCCATCAAACATGGCAGAGTACATTGTGACAAACTATAGACACCACAAAGGGGTTTTGTGGGCATGTTTTTGTTTGCATACAGCTTGTTTGTGTCTCCTAGAGGTGGGATAAACACAAAGCCTTGAACTTTTGTACCTTTCACCCGTCTGAAACCACAAAACACTCTTGGATAATACTCGGGACCAAGGACCAATAATGAATGTGCATAATGTAAAATGTGGACAGACAGATACACAGATTTGTTAGATGGTCTGACTTACAAAATACAAATTTTACCACAATACACTTTGAAATTCGGGTGAACTCGTTTCAAAGTTATTGGGCGTTTCTATAGTTGGAGAATCATTGTTGGGATTTGGGAGTGTTGCAGTGTTGTAGTGCAGCAGAGTGAAACAATGGCAATTGCAAACAAGTAGTTTTACAGAGAGAGAAGAAAAATAGTGGGACTGGCTGGGAAAACTGTTTCTGCTATCTCTACCCCATTGTCTTGTTAGTTTCTCTCGGTGCGGAATTACTTTCTCTCTAATTGTCATGACTTTCATTTGACTAATTGCTTATACTATGGTACACAAATGTATAATTATAATGAGCTAGGTAGCGCTGGAAGAGACAAAGCTTTTCTCTGTGTCATTTGTCATTGTCAACCCACCAGTGCGTTCTATTTATGTCCAACTAACTCATAAAACAACCAATGTTGAATGTGCATCTCGTTACTCCCTCCACTCCAGCCTCCTCCTCCGGTACTCCACTTCGTTTCGGTTAACTGCATCTTCAGTGTGTGAGAATTCGGAGTTGTGCATGTCCTGTCACTATCCGATTTTCTTTCACGACAGCCAACAGCCGCTTTCACATTCACCAGTGTATTCTTCCGGATCGATTTGCGAAATAAGTTTTTTCCATTACAGCTGAAAATTAATTAGGTAAGTTCGAAGAAAAGAGCCTCGCCCGCTATTTCACAATTTCGTGTATTCGTTCCATTTCCATTCCAAATAATATTCCAAGTAGTCGACAATTGTCAATCAATCATTGTTTTTCATCCTTTGTTAATTGTTGATTCGTTACGTGCTAGTAACTACGGTTTGTAATTGAGTTTGCTGTGCTCGATTAATTTGTTTCTTTTTGTTTGATTTGGTTTCATGGTTGGTGGTGTGTGCACGAACGAACGTAAGTGTTCCAAAATCTATTACGTACCTAGGACAGGAGTTTCATTTCTGCTAGTAGGATTAGGGTAGACATAGACAGGATATTATTATGGTTAATATAAATCATGGGTTTATTTCGGTCATTTATGTTGGCAATTATAAAATTAGGTCTTTTATTACGACTGGAAATAAACAATTGAAATAGAACTCATAAAGACTGAATGGCTCCGCCTTTTCTAACCTTTCTATTAGGGAGAACAGGAAAATCCTGATAAATTTTTATAGGAATTTATCCCCGTTTGGCTAGCCAAGTGCACTAAATCATTTGATAGATTTGGGCTTAAGACTGTGGAACTTTCTGTCTCAATCGACCGAGTAATTCTATGCTGAATCATCTCTTTTGAATTCACAACAGATTTTCTTTACGATTTCTTTGGCTGCTCTATCTGCGCTACGTGCGTTACTTTCTTCCTGGTACTTTTGCGGACATAATAATATTTCTGTCCCTGTACACGTATGTTACTAATGCTGCAAGTCTCTTTCAGACTAACGCCGTTTACTGCAGAAACTCTTGGAAAATATTCAAATGGAGTATTATAAAAGGAAAAATGAATTGATGCCAACATTTTTTTATTTGGATGTCATTATGAATGATAACCGCGTAGGAAGACATGAAGAACAAACCACTTGGCGCCAACTACTTTCTCTTAAACCCAATACTTAATAACAATACGATTTTATACTTCCCTTTTTTCATTGTACTTTATAGTCCTCAAAGTCCCCATGCTTCGACAACACAAAATAATACCACGAGGAGACGAGATAGTCATCATTTCTACAGATTGGTAACCCAATTTTGACAGAAGTATTTTAACATTTTATGAAAGCAATAGATACTTTCTGAAGGCTATATATAGGACTGTACCGGACGACGACATTTGAATTTCTCCGAAAAAACTTCCTGGCAGCTTTCATTTCCTCGGAGTATTCATCGTACCTTAATGATACGACAAGATAGTTTCCACCGAAAGCGTATAATATACAGTATTAGAAATTTCGAGAACCACTTATTCCTCCAAGAATTTGCACATAACTTGGAAACACTTCCATGAATGTTACAAATATGTGGGGAAAGTAGTACACGTAACAAGCGGTAAGAAGGGTGACAGGAGAAACTTTGGTTAAATTAACGCAGAGGACAAAAGTAAGACTAAACTATATAATGAATTACGATATGGTACTTTTTCATCTCTTTCTGTAGGTATATATTAGCCAGCATCTCTCTTCTGGTATGTCTACCGCATATAGCATATAGAATTTCTCTTGAGTGCCTATATTTAGCAGTTATGAGGAGAAAACGTCTTGTCGCAATTGTAAAATTTAGTTAGAAAGTACCTAATATAGGAATCCTTCGTTGATTTGTAATGTTTGCCTCTGTACTATGCATTTACAATGTGCAGAGCAATGTAGTAATAGTATCTGTTGTAGTACAATGGTCGCTTTGCATACAAAACCATACCAGTGGTAGTAGTGAGTGGGTTTGAGTTTCTAAGCTGAGCAAAACCCAAAATAGCAGTAAGCCAAAGCAGTTCCAAGCGGCAATAATCTTATGAACTATATACAGTGTCATTGTACATCTTCTCGGATCTACATTCTACATGTGTCTCTGCGGTTTAACCCATGGAGTACGTCTGAAGCTCAAGTACAGTATAGAAGAGCTCAACTGAGTAGTAAAGTACTAAAGAGACTAGCACATAATATTACTCCCAGTCTCAGAGCCAAGTCATTATTATACTGAAGGGGCTATGGCACTATTGCTCTGTCGTTGGCTCTGCAAAACTAACGAAGGCATAGAAAACCAAGACAGAGATCGTTTGCTAAATGTGCATAATTACATGTGATGTTATGTCCAATGTGGGACTGAACGAAATGGGTCGTGGATGAAACTGAAACTTAATCCGACGACTACAGAGCACAATGTTCCAGAAGAGACATTCCTATCACACATGCTACTCGCTTTGTATTTACTGCGACTTGTATGGAGCAAGTACTAGTACAACAGTACTTCAGTACAATCTCCGTCGTAGGATGTGTGTCTGTGTATGCAGTAGTGGACTTGGAGACTCACTACTTTGTCTTTCTGTGTAATAAAACTAGGAAAGGCCAAGGGAAAGCAAAAGCTGCTATGGTGCATATATTCCAAGAGAACAAGCCAACTCAATAGCCGTTATCGCTGAATTGCCTGCTTAACAGCTAATGCAATAACAATTGTATTTTGCCCAATTGTCGTCTTCCGGTTGATATTACATTACAATTATATTATCTCTTGCTGTCGTGTTTCCTTTCTATTATGTCTGATCTGTCATTAGTTATTGTATCTATCTTTTCCACATACAACCCAGCGACTAACACTTCTACTTCCAACACATCACGCGTTCAACCAACCAAACCCAGTAAAACACATGCTTAGTATTTTATGTAACGTACACTATATTCAAACATAATTGTACGCTGCGATGTTTGTACTTTTCAAACCTAAATGATTGTAAAGTGCTTATTGCGTGCAAGAGTGTAATAACTAACAATAAATTCCTTGCATAGACCACAACTGTACTTATTGCTACACATTCACGCAATAGTTTTGCCCTTCACTGCCACATAAATGTATTTGCATAAGGAAATGAACTTCTATTTGAATACAAAAAGCCTGTGTAATATTTATAGCTACTATGCTACAGAACTGTTCGCAGAGAAAATTGCTTACTTCAAATATATTAGGGACACAGATACAGATAGTTAAATTTTTCAAACTTTAATTTACGATAGTGTTAAGAAAAAATATTATTATGGCATGGGAGAGTGATTTCAACAATATTTACGTACGGATGCAATTTTATGTGGTGTCGAGACAAGATTGCCATACTAATAAAAATTCTAGTGAAAAATGTAGATATTCAAACATTAAAAAGACGCTTGGGAGTAAGATTGTCGTTGGAATGAAGAGTTGCAATCCTTCAGTTCACTGGTTTGCAACGGCAAAGGACTTGACTCGAGCCAAATTATGAACATGAAAGTTTTATTTCTGTGGAACACATATTGGCTTGAATAATTTAAGCATATGCATAATGGAGGTAGACTGGCGGATATTCGCTTGGAAAATACTCGAGGCAATGCAAAAGAGCTACAATTGCTTTTCGTGGCTATGAAATCGCCAACTCATAACATTACTGATCTGGAGCGAAAAGGAAAGAAAATCCTGCGATATGCTATTTGCTATAGTATAAGAAACGATATATGAACTCATACAGACACCACGGAAGTTGATAGACACTTTCTCCCGATTCCATTACACATAATAATATTATATGACATGTTCCATACTTTGCCTAGCGTCATATACACCTTTTAATGGAACTTCTGCTGCAATTCAAACAGTAATGTATCCTCTCTCATGTTTATTAATTAACTTCGTTTCCATAATGTATCACTTTCCCAAACTAGGCCACAATCAATAAGTTCCTTCTTATCTAAAACGTAGTTATTTATATGCATCGTTGCTACACAGAGATGCATCTAGCGTAAAGAATATGACACATAATATTTTTCATTCTACGCAACCACCGTCATAGTGGTAACTTTTCATAACACGCTTAACAAACTCCTGTCCCGAATGTACGTCAAATATCATACACTCTTGTAATACACTTGTAAAGAATAGAATAAACAATTTTCATATCTATTACAGCCATTATAGAAATATTTTATGTCAGGGAGTGTCTCTGAATAAGCAATTAATCTAATTAGGTAGTGTAGAAAAATAAAACATAATTAGGTGGAGATATGTATTTTATTGTTACACTGCCAAATTAGATTAATTGCTTATATTTAGAAACTGGGCCTGACAAAGACGCAGATAACATTTAGCAACACTCGAGTCAACTGAACAAAAGGTACAGCAATAAAAAGCTACACGCTTCATGTTCAATATCGATCATAATCTATGAAGTATTTAGGTACTTAAGAATTTAATTACCCTAAGTCCATTTTATGTGTCAGTACAAGTAGCATTCATCGCATCCACTTTGTCAACTACAACGCATAACGTTAATTGGTCTGCGGCAGGCAAAGTCAAATGTTTTAGCTGTTGTGTATTAACTGATGTTTTTTACAGCTTCAGCATAATATCTACTTCGATGGTTATCAGTGGAGCGTAAAATGTAAATATCTTTATTTAGAGTGGTTCTTGTGTTTATTGTTGGTGGAAGATGGAGAGTATTTCTGACGGAATTACAATTATCATATATATTATTAGGAAGGCTAGTTGTTGTGGCTTAGTGATGATATGCAATATGCAACTTGGCATAACAATTCCGCAGAGTTTGCTCACTAATGGCATGTCTCTATGTAAATGGCAGAATAGATAATTTATTTGCTTACCCTAAAAACTATTCAAGAGCAATGAGGCTCAACACGATGTTAGTTAATGGCAAAAGCACAACGCAACGGGCAAACTCGAGCAAGTCATGTAAATGTGAAAGCCAATGGCATTGTGGTTTGTAAATGCGTTAGACACTCATTGGTATGGAATCAAAATAATTGCCTACAACATTATGTTCGTTATTATTACGGATGGATGCTTCCATCGCTGGCAGGTAGTAGTCGTCAACGTCACTTTATTTTAGACAAACCCTTCCATGTACACGTCTGCTCTAAACTTGTACAAACAGAACAAACCAAACCACCCACCCACGTAGTATGCATTACTACTCGCTTCACTTACTTGATTATTGCACTGCACTAGGGTTGCCGTTTGGTAGGAAATGGGACGGACTGAAATGATGGTCATCGTCCAGTCACACAAAAGATTTCCTATATCTCTTTTAGTCTCAGGATATACCGAATTTGTACTAAAATGCGGGGTTCATGTCTGGTGCGGCTGTAAATTAATGTAGGAACTTACCGTGAAATGAACGAACTTCATTGGGTATATTATTAAGTACAGTTTCTGGGAATAATGATTGTATTCTGGAAATTATTGACAAGGAAGAAGTACCTACGAGAGGGGCAAGTTAAACTATTTGTCAAGTAAACGGGACAATGCCAATCAGGTGGCTGAACGTTCGCCAACTAAATCCCATAGAGATACCACTTGGTATTAGAATGAGTATAAGCTGTGTGCTATAGGAGTACATAAAAAGGGAAAAGAACTAATAAGCGAGGAGAGATAGACCGCGGCCATTAAAGCAATTGAATTATATGGTTGTTAGTTAGTTGGGTGGTGTGGCTGGGTTGTATTGCCGTGAATCCCGGATAACGCTAATTGGTGATGTAATAACTGTGGACATGAGAGTCTAGTGGTGGTAGTAGAGTAGAGTGGCAGTTGTGTGTGTGTACGGTAGGAAGTAGTGGACTGGATTCCACTGGAGAAAATCCTATGGAGAAAGTGAATAGTTGCTGGAATAGTTGATGGCCCTGAGTATTAGTAGATGGATAGAAGCAGAAGAGCTACTACAGATAATAGAAGTGTATACTACGTAAAAGTTTTCTACTCGACTCCCGGAATGACGAAAAGCATTAAATTTATCCGTTATGTCAGAGACGCGAAAAGGAGGTCAAACTTTCCAAAATTCTTCGAGTCTGGCCTGAATTACATAGAAAAAGAAAAGTAAAATACGCAAACTGAGTATATGGACTACTGACAAAAGGAAAACAGAACGTAGGTAGGTACTGCTTTACTTACACGTAAGGACGAGGGGGGAGTAAGATCCCATAATGTCTTCCATGGTTCCTTCGTTAGTTCTTTACAGTTTTCGTCATGTGTGTGCACTGTGTATGTCTGTGGAATGAACCACAAAAGTTGAGTCAAGTACAGGACAAGCAGTGCAAGTCCAGCGAGGACTGACCAGGCAGAGAGAGGCAGAGAGAGAGAGAGGGAGAAGCGAGAGAGAAGAAAAGAGAGTTAGAGAGATGAATTGGACGAAACGTACTTGGAATACTTATCGAACCCAACTCAAATGACCTGAGTAGTCGTATTGCTATGCAGTCTTTGTTAGAAAGAGAGCAAGAGCTGCATGCTTTTGTATTATAGTGAAATTGTAGTTCAGCTCAGCCAGACGGCTAGGGATTTCACTTGAGACAACTTAAGCTGGCCACCAGGCTAGCTTTGTTCTGTTTCGCATTCTGTTGTTCTTCTGTTGTTGTGTGTAGGCCAGCCACAGCGGCAGCAGCAGCAGAACACAAAGCTAAAGGAAAAAGTACATTGGAGCAAAAGCATGCAATCCTAAAAGCGAGTAAAATCATAAATACTACGGCGACTTCGTCTAGATATTCGGCAGGGACACTAAAGTTCCTCTGGGCTTTTCCTCCTCTTCAGTAGTCAGCCCGGTTATAAATACAAATATACACTTCCAATGCCTCTTTGCTTAACCTACGCATCTGGCAGTACTGGCCAATGGCATAACTTCACTATATTTCAACAGTAACAACAGAAAAGGAAAGTATAATAACTATACAAATGTTGATCTGTCCACAGCAGACTTCTGCTTTCATTCCTTCCCTTCTTCACTGCTTACTTAGTCCAGAATCCTGCCCAATGCAATGTCGGCATGATGTTACCATTCCGTAAGGCATCTACTTATATTCCTTACCTTACCCTAGTTCCGACACAGCAAAAAAGATTCCACGATTTAGCAGAATACAGCCACTACATTACCGGCTAACATAAATGTAAGCTAACTGTGTGGTTTCAACTCTTTATTTAAGACATAAGTTTTATACGGCACTCTCAGTTTTACTTACGTTGCAATTCTCTCCGTATTAAAAATGAAATATACGCATTACTTATAGCATTGTGGTTGTTACATATGTAGCAATATGCTGTATATATATTATGTTACAGATATTCTCAACTTGTGTGTGAACGATTTATAATTGTATGATTGTACTAATACGAATGTGAATCAAAGGTGCAGGTGGGCTTTGTAAAGGATCACAGATATTCAACTGAATTTTTTATAAAATATCAGACTCATTTTTGGAGTGAATATGTTTGTGATATATTTACCTCTACAATGATTAAATAAGATGTCTCTACGAATTTTTTAAAGCCTATAAGTTTTCCACTAATTGCAATAAGAAACAGATTCCGAGATTCCATAAAAGCCATTTTGTTAATACGCTAAATATTTTAAAGAGTACGCAGATAATAGTAGTGTAGTATAGGAAGGACAGCCGCAATTACCAAAATGGAAAGTTTCTCCCTTCCAGATTTTTCCGGTACACCTAAATATCTATAGAGATCTTTCTACTTATGCTTGCTAATATTTATACAACTTAATTTGTACATGCAGTTACTTAGGTAGGTAGGTTATTTGATTCGTTGAGCTACTTTATGGTGTGGTCAAGATCTCGACTGTAATTGCAGTTATACCATTGTTATATTGTAACAGTAAGTATATTACTTTCTATTATTGTTCTTTTAGATCCTCAATTCACATGTAAAACAGAGTGGTAACGTATGAGTTTATTTCTTTACATGGTACATGAAGCATTCGTTGCTTCTACTTGAGCTGTCCCATAACGTTATTCCCCAGTCTACTACTTATACAAGCTGATTCTGGCATGTTATAGAGGCTGTTCCGTTAAAGTTGCCTCTGAGCTGTAATTTTAACATCGGTCGATTGTGTTTTCTTCGTACAGACCACTACTAGTCCGTACATCTGATGTACTCTGGAAAATAAAGGAAAGCATTACGAACGATGATGGCGAAAGCTTGAAGTGGGACAAAGTTTTTAGAAACGAACACTGGTGGAGCAAAAAGGAAGTGATGTGTTCAGCTCCACAGCTCTCTCTCTAGTGTTTCTGTTAGACTTGTTCCAGTAGGCATTTTGAATTGTTTCGTGTGTGAAACAAGCAGCTCCCCAGTTCCCTTTTATTCCTCTTTACAGAATCAAATGAGCCGAGAGAATAAATTACAGTGCTCTACATAAATATACTCTAGCTGTCCTACGCCAGAACACTCAGCCTCCTTCCCAGTACTTATAGTTACTGTGAAAACCAGACATGGAGTTTAGCAGGTCCTTTGCTGTGTATCAAATACATTCCAATATATTTATGTACGTAAAAGTGTACACACCTGCTCTGCTTTCTTGTCTGCTACAACTGAGACTATAACAAGTACCCAATGCCATTGAATTACTTTTTGAACACATTGTACTGTGCTGCTTTTTTGATGGTTTTACTCCACACATACTGTACATGTATACCTACTCGCGTATACGTACCTAGTGCTATAATAATATTTCATTTACGCTATCTACTTGTAACGAGCAATGTTTCATCTGCTTATCCACAAAAAAAGCAACATAATGGAAGGCCGTGTTATTAAGCTAAGTGAAAGCATGGTCGTTTCGGGAGTTTTATAAATCTTTCGGAAATTTGGAGGTAGTTCATTTCATACTTTAGCTTTTAAAGCAGCAGGACTAATTACTCAATGAAATGAATACGCATTGAGATTTTTGTGCGAGTGTAGTTTTTGTTCTGCGGATTAGTCCGCGAGCAATTACTCCCACATGTTTTTTCTATACAACTCAATCCTTTAAAAGTAAAAGGCTTTTGTAAATTGTTCAAACTGATTCCACACACCAATTTTACACACTTTTATATTACGCAGTTTTCAGTATACACCTAAATGATTGTACAATTCTTCAACCTATTCCTATATGATTAGAAAATAATTATTGTAAGTTAAAATGTTATATGCATTTATACTCTAGTAAGATGTTTTGGTAACATATTATTGCAAACGTAACTTCATATCAAAATTTGAAAGCTTCTGTTTCTCAAACTTACGAATAACCCAGGAATTCAAATTTGGTAGGAGGATTTGTGAAATCGTGTAGGAATATGGTACATGTGTGTAAGTCGCCTGACTACTTTGAACACACGTCTTTTCGTACGTGTTGTGTGTAGAATGGAGTTGAACACTTTTTACAAATGCCAACCTCTAAAAAATCTGTAGAATACATTAATAAATTAGCTTTTGTTTTTTGCTTGGAATTTTCCCTACTGATTTCACCTTGTAGTCAAGTCTGGTTAGTTTGTGTTTAGATTCGAATGCTTTCGTGCGTGGACATTAGTAGATCTTCGATTTTTGCTCACGAGAGTCTTCCAGTTTTTACATCATTTGCCATTATACAGCAAAGGCTTTCTAAGATGGAAGAGTATAAGTAAATCATATAACTTACTATATGTAGTATCTATTACAGATATAAACTTGAGAAAAGAAAAGGTAGATACATAGAGAAATAACAATGGAGATGCCTTGGGTAGAGTGCAGTCGAACTGTGAAAGAAATGAATTCATGAGCAGGCAAAAAAGAATCCCATACATAGTTAATGCGAGGAAGAAAAAGCACAATCTATATGTTATGGGTGTGAGTTGAATGAGAGAAATGATATTGGAGACAAGACAAAGTCATATATAGTCGAATTCTCATATCACTTGGCTATAATGTTTTATCACAGTAATAGTATAAGTGTTGGTATTGCAGCAACAAATATTCCATAGTTCTATTTAGTAAACTCTTCTATCCATTCGTGGTGAAAGTAAAATCAATGCTACTGACTGTTCAGTGAGCGAGTGAGTGAACAAAGACGAAGAACTGCGACCGATTTATGTTTGGTTCGTTGGTTTGTTAGGTAAGGCAAGTGTGTATGATCTAGTGGCTGCCACTGCCACAGCCGTGAAACCTGTATTACTACTGTTATTTTAGTATAAGTGTGAATATGAGGTGCTTGCTCTTCTAATGAAATAGACACTTTGGTTCCACAGTTTCCGTATAGAACAATTATATCATTAGCACTACACAAACCTGGATCCTATAGAACTATACCTCAACACTTCACTCTTACTGAATTACCGAATACTACAATTTCACATACAGGGTGTCCCGAAAATATTCTATAACTCATTTTGTGCCAAAATAAAAAACTTGATCGATTAATTGTGTCATTATGTAAAACTACCCCAACAAAGTGGAATGCAAAGAAATAATTCCCTATAGTACTAATTTTAAACTAACTTTTAATTAGCGACATTTTTGAAACAACATGAAAATTTAGGGACAATGACCTATAGTTCTTCGTTCAAGTTGTATATTTATAAGGAATTGTATAGGTTTAAATTATAAGGGTAAAAGGTTAGTTAGGAAGGGTAGGAGCTGAGGAGTTATATAGACACTACAGTTTCAACATTTCCATCTTTTTCGGTTACCCTTGTGTATATGAGTTCCAACCTCAAGCCTCAAAATCAGGTATACTATAGTCTGCATTAACTACACTCGAGCGGAGGTAAGGATTGCTATGAACACAGTTTGGTTTTATGGAAATGCTATTCACCGAGGATTCGTGTAGCGAGTAACATACATAATTAAGCCAATGTACTGTCTAAATTTATTCATATAATAAATAGCCATAATATAGCCTTTATGTAAATGCACCATGTACCATTTCAGACTTCGCTCTAATGAAGCGTGCAGAATGCGATGGCTGTCTGCTTATGCAAATCGTAGCAGAAAATTGTGTTGTCTACTGCACAATACTTCTAATTGCAGGTATGCAGTATGCATACACAGGCAACGGTTAATATAGGTGTAATCAACATTATTTACGTGCGCACGTCCAATTCATAATCTCTACTAGGCACTTCAGTTTGCAGATCTAAATTGGTAATTATTTTCTCCAAACATACTCTGAGTACTATTACAATTAGTAATCATCTCTTCGATTCTACTACATACCTACTAGATACATAAGGAAACCTATAATATTGTTTTCACCAGATTTTCATTTTCAAGCACCTTCCAGGTTCTTGACGATTTATACAAGTGCCTACGTACAGCGAGATTACGAAATGATTTCCAACCAAAGCTAAATGCATAGGTATTTGTATATTACCTGTGTAATTAGAAGCAACTGGAACGATATAGATAGACAGTATCATATAATTTGTACTATGTACTTTTAGGTATGTATTAATTAACGTATGTTTTTAACATCACAACTTACAAACGTATTAAATATTTTGTTATTACTAATGCATGCATTCATAAGTATAATTAGCACTTTATGGATTGTACAGATATTAGACATCCCCTGGTAATTAAAAAGTGCTATAGTAGTACTTATATGGTGATCGTTATAATCAAAAACTGAGTTGCGTAAATTAATAATGCAAAAATGAAATGTTTTGTTCAGACGTGTTCACAACATTGATAGATAGTAACTGTTGGATGCCAAGTCTAAGCGGATTGTGTGGCATCTAACGAAGTTGTATAAAAGAGCGACTGGAAAGGAAAATGGTCTCCTATTAATTTGAAAGAAGTGAAATGAGTTAAACATGTGCATTGCACAGCAGTTTTGAGTTCAGAGAGAGAGAGAGAGAGAGAGAAAGAGGGGATAATGGAAGAGAAGGTATTGGAGGGTAGGACATGGAGAAAGCATCACTCAGATTGCTAACTTGAAAAGTTTTCTCCATAAAATTTGAATGGAAAGGAAATTAAAAGCCCGTATAAATAGAAATGGGCGTGGAAGACATTATGATGGAGTTGTATTATTATTCTGAAGAGTGAGTTGAATACTGAAAATAACAATGCTTCAATTTCCGACGACGAGCTACCATGTAAACTAATAGAACTGGTCTCGACTCTCTACCAGTACTACAACAAGTACAATACTCTTTTCTGTGTATACTTCACTCGGCCATATAATAGCCACATACACAACGTAGAATGCTGTATGCAGAAAACGTTCTGCAAACCCAGACTCAATATCATGGCCAGAAAACATTCAACTCAACTTGTAAATAGGTAAAGATAGGTAGACAATAATACTAGTAGTTGTGTGTTGATAGCCAGTGGTAGGTTTAGTAGTGTAATATAGTCATATCACTAGAAATGTACCTATTGCATCTAGTAGGCATACATAAATAGAATTTCCAAGGTATCTTTGCAGGAGAATGGAACATTTATAATGGCACAGTCTATTTAACAATAAATGCACACGCTCAGGATACATGTCAGCATACCATTAACTTGACACAGCAACAGACGACTTGAAAGTATTATTATTCTGAAATGAAAATGAGTCGAGAACAGGATAGGTTAGTGAGTCCATGCAGGATGCGCGAATAGAAAAATGTTCAAGTGAAACGGAGCAAGTGAGTAAATACTGGGAGAGTGAGGGAGAGAGAGAGAGAGTGGATACAAAACTGTAAGAAAAGAAAAACGGAAACGGCAAAGCATGAAAAGATATCTCAAGACAAGTCAAGTCAAGTCAACTCTTTTATTCTTCTATAAGTCTCTTCTTTCTTGTTGTACGTAGACTTGCATTCTTTTCTCAAGAAAAGAAAAGCAGGGCATCCATGCAATATTTGTATAAGGGACGAGGATGTGAGTATACACACAGAGAGATAGTAGCATTATAAGTCTAACATTTTTCCCCATTGTATTCTCGTCCAGTATACAAAACGACAATAGACACACACCATGTTTTCATATTATTATCAGTGCCAGTGTACAGACAGCATGTACCTATCTGCCCATTCTTGTTTGTTGTAGGTATGTACTTCTACAACTGTTGTGAGTAAACTGGGAGAAATCGGATGTTTGTAGAAATGTAGCACACTGTTTTTGCACAGTAAATAGAATGTAAGGAAATCTCATCACATCTCGACTTGAGAATTAGCTTGGATTTTCGTGAAGGCAATAATAGAAATACTTGACTTGCCTTTCCGTACATTCTATTCTCTCGTAGAAAGTAACTGGACCAGATTTACAGTTACATTGCTATAGAGCGCCAGTGATGCAGCAATGGTAGTTTTCACATGTGTTTTTGCAGTAGACTCAGGGTAGTTAACAGTTGTGCAACTGTAGTCTCTTCTTATAGAACTGAGAAACCAACACAGATCAGTCAATTTAGCGTAGTACTTACTTCTCGTAGTTGTTGTAGTAGCAAGAGAAATGCACAAACTTCAAACTACCCAACGCCCAACATCCTTTTCAATGACAATGGCAATGGCATGGCTGAAAATAGACAGTCGAGTGAAACAAGTCTCTAGTCCAAGTACTGCTGCTGTATCATTACTCTGGTTTCCTGCCCTGGCCCTTCCTCCGTTGTTTTTGCCCTGCTCTACATTTCTTGGAGAAAAGTCACAATCTGCTGCTTTGTTCTGTACTGCTGCTGCTGATGTGATTGAAATAGGAAAACAACCCACACAGTCCTGAGCACTTAACCACAACGACATGCCACTCAAAAGTGGCTACTACACAAATCTGCTAATCCAAGCCGTCTTGTATTTTCCCAGTTATTTATTCGAGGGAAATGCCATGCAAACGAAAGCACAGGATACTTTCTCCCTTACACGGAGACAGATGTAAACTTGTAACGTAGTAGTTTCTGGGCGCGTGGTGTAGTGTATGTACATTTCCTCTTCTTGTAGCACTCCTTAGTTTTTTTAAAATGTGATGGCATGTAGTACTATTACTGCGAAGGGATGATGTGCGATGTTTTACTCTTTGCTGGAGAAAGTCCAAAATATTTACATTACACAAGTAGCCTTAGCCTTGTTTGCCCATCGTTAGTCATCCCGTTTCTTTAGTTGACTTTGCTCTGCTACACAGTATTGCTTCTTTACGTGCACATTGGACATAAATACTGGAACACAGGGCGAAGTGGCAGATGTGGCTTTCTTTGCTCCACGTGAAAACATTGAAAATATTTTGAAGGAAATATCCTTTGGGAGATAGTCTCTAAAGATTGACCTAGTTCCAATAACCACTACACTACGCTATTATGACACTCATATTTTCCCACAGCTCACGGCCCATCTTCCAAATGTAGTTGTATCCGAAAGGGAAATGTTCAAGTATGTAGCATTTATTTACTACATTCTCCGCTTTTCTGTTCTGCTTCCACAAAGACAAGGCAAGCGTTATATTCATTCTATAGGTACGTACTGCACATTCTGTATAATGCACGTCTTGAGTATGATAACCACCAGGGCAAGTTGTCTTGTCCTTGGTTCCAGTTCCACTCTTTGGATTGCTTTCCCCATAATGGTAGTACTATTCCTTTTGAAGGCAACTGCAATTATCTTAGTGGCTTTTATGACCGAGAGTCAGCTTAGTTGTACACTTCTGGCTTTTCCAGCTTACCCTTCAAAAATGAAATAGATGAAAGCAAACTTTCTGCCAGGGCTCTGAGGTATCATCACACGAATAACTGACTTTCCCGCACTCTCATATATGCTAAATATATATTCTGTGGAGTAATGATCAAAAGTTGGAATCCTGGGCAATATTTAATAATACTCATCTTTAATCCACACCCACCTTACTTCATCAATTTGCACTCTGAACTCATTCCATTACAGATTAAATTTCTTGGGTAATTTTTAAACACAAATTTGTAATTTTAACCTGCTATAGTACCTCAAAGAAAATTATAAAGCCGCAAGTTTTAAAGTAAAAGTCATAAGAATTTTTATTATCATGAATGCTTTATAGATTTCTTGATCATAAATATTGATTTTGTCAATTGTAACTTTGTAATTAGCACAAACAATCAAATACTAAAAATAAGTTTGTAGAGTGCTAATAAGATTATATTATTTGTAGGCTGGCATGTAATCATCAAGAAAATGAATTTAAGTCAGAATAGATGATAGGAAGGTCATTTAGGTGGTTTGTTTTTTTATGTCTATTGAAGAACTACCTAATGTAAAATACACGAAGGCCATAATACGGAATGAATGTCAAAAAGGATTTATATGTTCTCAGTTGTGCATATCAAAGTAGGTTTTTTCGTTGGTTGCGATATTCATTCGTCTTCATTCTGGAAACCTCCAGGGTGAACCCTTGCAAAGCCATTAACCTGGACCTGGAGTGAAGTGATTTTTCCTGATTTAAAGAGGAAAATAAGGTCCATGTTTCTCCGTGGCGACTTTTCATTTCTAAAGTCCATTTACGACGTAGTCGAAGCACTGCTACTCCATGCTTGCTTCCACCTCCTCTCACCTTGAGGGAATCACGTCAGGCCATGTTGTTTTCTAATGTTAGGACTTTTTTGACTTTGCCTTATTGCTTTTATGGCTGTCTTGCTTTAAAAAAGTTACTTTATCTTCATGAAAGAAATCACAGAATATCACGTCTCATTCATATAAGTTTATATTGCAAATGGAATGGTAGGCTATAAAATACAGTAATAGAGTTCTTAGTGTTGATGCAAATAAGGAATGAAATGAAGCAATCCTATAGTAAAAAGCATTTATAATTTTTCTACTGATGCTCCAAAGATAATCTTTGTAGTACCGCCTACACTACTGCACACTTTTACTAGTCCAAATATATATACAGGCTGTTTTATAGAAGGGGCAATTAGCAAATTGCCCTGATTACTGCGGGACAATCGACGCTTACGTACTATACCTACTACCTACGTACATAGATGTTAAATTTAGAAAGAAGCATCGTAAACCTTATTCGGCTCAAGATATAATATAATCAAACTATATTAGGAGGCACTACATAAGATCTCGTAAAGATTGTAAGTGGAAAGCTGAGACCAATGCAGTCTGTCTCCAAAACTCACCAGTCTCAAAAATGGCTTCTCTCTTTTTCTTCGTTCTTCTCGATGTTCTTGCTCTTTTTATATAAGTATGAAATGAAGCGGATGTAAGAGTGAAATACCTAGTCACAAAATGAAAAAGAAGCCTGGAGCTGGAGAACGCAGTAGCATGCTGTACGTCTTCTATGAATAACCTTTAAATACTGGTCACTGTCTTGATATTTAACCTTAGATATATACGCGAAACTATATGATATAGGAATATAGGAATTAAGAAAAGCTGAAAGTATATTTGATGCAGACTTATAGAGAAAATCATGACCATTAGTCATGTTCATGTACGTCGTCTACAGCCATGTACCTAAAGTAGCCAAAGCGACAACGTATATACTGCAAGAAGGTGCTAAATGGCATTTTGTCGAGCGAGTTTGTTTTTCTAAAGGATTTTCCACTGTTTAGAAGATGCAGTAGTCAACACGAACATTATAAGACTTTATAAAGGAATCCATATAGTTTTTATATAAAACTCTTCATGATGCTCTCCTGGGTCCCTTCAAAGCACCGCATCCAATAATTTACATTATATACAATCACACGCCACCCACAGAAGCAAAATGAACTGCTATGTCAAATTCTAAGGACTTTAATGAAAAAATGCTTTCACTTTGTCTACAGCAACACTAATGTGGTTTTCTTACACCATGCAGGCCTTTCCACACGGAAAACTACTCTGAGGAGTTTTATGGGTCATTTAGTTATAACACGTTGCGTAGTTTCTCTGTTTTTTAACATTCACAGCCGATTTTATTATTGCGGTTGCTACATTTCTTGCTCTATGATTTGTAAAAGTGCAATGTACAGTCACTAGGTATGTAATTTACTATATGCATGCATGTTCTTATTCGAATATAAATTTATCTCCATATCATAAGGAAGCCTAAGCAGGCAACTTAAATTAACAAAGTGGATACATATAGAGGAATGTACTTTTTT
Source organism: Pogonognathellus flavescens (assembly GCA_019776165.1). Classification (NCBI taxonomy): domain Eukaryota; kingdom Metazoa; phylum Arthropoda; class Collembola; order Entomobryomorpha; family Tomoceridae; genus Pogonognathellus; species Pogonognathellus flavescens. The sequence goes on from JABASD010000378.1 coordinate 20,697, forward strand.
GTTTGATTGTTAGCGTTGTATGGGAGTTGGAGTAAATGTCTGTTCAATTGTCATTTGTTCAAGGAATATTACATAAGTGTACCTATAATAGTTTGTGTATTTTTTACACTTTCGTTTGCATTCAAAGGAAACAATTTAATTTTTTGAGCTTTTTGTTGGAATTTGTGTAGATGTGTCATTTAGTGTTTAGAAGTTTAATTCTGGGAAGCTAACATGACAAATTTAACACAATAACTTTGAATACTTTCTTGTTCTGTTATATTACAATACAAACAGATGATTTTAAATTAAAATTTTGTATTGTAAGTAACAAAGTTTAACTTTTATGCTTTTAAACTGTTTTAATATAGGATGCTGTGACATAATCAATATATGAAAAAATTGATCTAAAAAATTTCACCATGGATGACTTTAGTTGGCAATTATGAAACTAGAATGGAATTCTTATGTACTGTACAGAAAATATTTGACATGTACGCTTCAGTTCCTGTGTGGGATATGGATATAGTTACTTCAATTGTGAAAGGCTCTGACACATTTTAGCAATTAGAGGAACAAAGAACAGAACTGTGTTGATGGGGAAAGAGGACGAGTGGGAATAATAGTTCTTCGTGCGTGAAGAGAAAACTTTTGAGAAAAAAGCTTTAATGAACTCTATGTTCGCATTGTATTTCATGCAGGCTGAACTTTCAAAGAAATAAAAGAAGTCTAATTCATGTCTATGAAAGCATTGTGAATGCTAACAAACACAACCATGAAACTACAAACAAATCCCAAACACAATCTTGAAAAGAAAATTTGTTCTGATTGGAAAAAACTGAAAACTGACACATAGCTTTAGTTAAAGCTGATAAAGTCTTATAATGATTAATTCTTAGCGTTTGAAGTTATCGGATGCACGTCATTGCTTGTATAAGATCTTATATTCAAGTTGAACGTATAAACTGTATATAGATAGTATTATAATATAATTAAAGTTAAAACAAATGATTTTTCACAATACAATTTTATTCAGACACCCACTTCAACTTCTTATTTTCACGAGGGTCTGATCTGATGTAGTAAATGTAAAACAGTTCTAAATAAAACGAAACACAATACCACGATATGGACGATAGGGATATAATCTATGATTGTAGGCACTTATCTTAAGAACAGACACTAATATAAATGCTTTAGTTTTGTTTCTTCGTGTAAAATATACAAAAATATCATCAGTTGACAGTCAAAAATTAGTAGAAACATTCAAGGTAAACGAAAGCTTTTAAAATTTGGAATTTGAAGATGACCAGTATGTTTAAATATTTTGAGAAATGATAATTTATTTTTTAAGTAGGTATAATATACAGCCAGAGTAGTTATTCTGCTGCTAACTTATTTGACAACCCTTTGGTGACTTATAGTTAGTTAATTATGTATTCTTGCGCTACTTTATTACAGCTTTGAATGGTTTATTAGAATTATCAGATTATTAAGTGTTTGCAAAATATTATGACAGGTAATTGTAATGATATCATCTTAACGAGAACTAATCATTGATCACTAATCACTGGGAACCTTCACTAATCATTGTTTATAGTATTTAGCGCATTTTTATTATATATGTAATATTTTTTATTTACTGTGTATGTATTTCCAGGGCATATAAGATAAAGTTTTTATAAAAATGTAGAACATTATTACGTTTTTTAAAAATAGCCAACGATTCGACTCGGATTTAGTTATCTGTTCTTCCATGTATACTTAATAATCAAGGTTATGCTTAGACAACGAGGGAGGGAGTTATATTCTCCGTTAGTCATAATTCAAGCGTTGTCCTTTGTTACGTTGCTTAATAATATATTTACCTATATAAGTAAACGTAATCCCATTTAATTAAACTTACACGAGAAAAGACAGTTTTTCCCGAAAGAAGAATATTTTTGTGAATAAGATTCTTTACTTTCTTCTAATCTCGCGCTGTCTCATTCGGTTTGTGCATTCTTTCGTTAAAATTCTTTTTACAATAATCAAGTTAGAGGTGTTGCCGAATACAATAGTTTTCTTTTACTCTTTACTCGACTGAATTTGTTTGAGTGAAGTATTATGCAAGCTCGTAAAGTAGAAACAGACAGAGTGCATTTATACTTCTGCCAGTGCACATTATTTCCAGGTTGTTAAATAATGCCACACCATCATGTTGGAATAGGATTATATAAAATATTTATATCTCTGAGCCTTGAGGTATATTTAAATAAGACAAGATTTACAAGTTTTTCCTCACACTACTCGCGACGTGACATCCTCCGTTGAAGGTGAAAATGGTAAATTCTGAATGGCATAAAATGAAATAAACCCATTGTAAAAAACATATAAGAAAGTAGCGCACACAAACCAAAATCTTATAAAGCAGCTTCTCTATTCGCTACTTAAAAACGCTCAATTTTTACACGAATTCTCTCTGTATTTACTACACCAGTGAAATACATATTTATGCACTCATTCGTTGGCAATGGAATTCAATTTTACCGTTTACATCCTCTGCAAATGACACCAAACAATCGTGTACTGTGCTAAAAGTAGACGGGGCGATATCTATTCTATTGAAAATACCGAGTCGTGCTTATCGGAAAGGAAATATTTTACTTGCTACTGGATGTTATGTGTTTTTACTTCCCTTATGTGTATGTAGAATCGTTTATATATTGATTACAAAGCAAATTCTTCAGAAGTCATTGATTAACAAATTCTTTGCATACATTCATAAATATGGCAATTGGTAACATTAAACGAGACTTGAAATGGAAAAATACCGAAATATGCTTTGAAGGAAAGCTGAGGTACCTTATAAACGATACCAGTTTGGTACGTATCACATTTAATGAACGATACTACAAATATCTTTCGTTCAATATTGTGTCATTCAGACTTTATATGAAAACGTCAGCCTAAGCCTAATACTACTATTCCAACTTAATTAGCGTAGCCTAAAATATTGGGATTCTTTTAATTATGGAATGCGCAAATACCTACTCCCACTCACCACATGTACGTTTTCTTTGTCCCTTCCTTCCATGCAAACAAATACGAATATTTAAACTCTGTAGCTACAGTGAACAGTGTATAGCTCCAATTTTTCGTCTCGGATACAATACCTATATAAGCTCGCATTTCACCCCTCGTAATTTGTATGGTATATCCGTGGGTATAATTTTTTATGTCTAAATCCTAATATGGAATTAGGAACAAAATTAGCTTCAAGTTCACTATTCAGTTCACTTATAGTTAAGCTGCTCTTTTTGCTAACCTTAATTAAATGCTTAATCATGTAAAGTCATTTTGAGAATTACAGTCCCAAAGGAAAGGAAATTTAATTTTTAATTAATTAAATTTTTAATTTGCTTCGCCGACTATGAATTCCACTTACTATGTAGTTTCGATCTAACTACATCGTATGCGTATAAATAATGTAATTTTCCAATATAATATATTTCCCCTTTTTTAGTTATGTATATCTGGAAACTAGACTTACAATACAATATAGCGTACTTTGTTTATAAATGATATTTGTAAAAAGTGAAATTCTCTTTTCAAATATTTGTATGTAACGATCATGTAAAACATCAATCTGTTTTACAAATATTACGTTTTACATTAAAACGCAGGTATACTTCTACCTTTAAGTCCACCAGTCCAACGACCATACCATTCCAAATATTGTTCTTACAAAGCATTTTCATTTAGAATGCGGAAATATCCCTCGAAATCATTGTTTTTGCTATTTAGCGGAAGATTGCATTGTAGATTGTGATACAATATCTAGATAAAAAATGCATTCATTTGCAAGCGTATAGGGAAGATTCATTAACTCTGGTATGTGTATCGATGAACTACTCATAGGCAGCACAATCAAAATGGGAATAGTGGAAACCTTCAGTAGTTTATTGAACCTCGTTTCAAGAGCTGTACGCAGATTTGACTAATCAACCTGGCAGAATCGAATACCTATGTGAATAGGTTCGTATTATTACAGGAGGGAAGTCCTTTTAGGTATATAATATGCTATACTCTCTCACAGTATATCATGGTGATTTAGGGTTTCTCTATGTTGCTTCTGATGATTCAGCTTTGAAAATAGAAAATTCTGAACTGCGGATGCTACTTTTGCTAGCATCCATAATTTGCATCATCCCTATATTATATTATACGAATGACAACAAAGAATGTTGCATTAATATAACTTTTACAACACCCATCACATCAACTGCAGTTTAGTCGAGATATTTGTTGTGTAGTGTTACAATGCTTAACAGTGTATTGTGCTTTGTAGCGAAAGTAATATTATAAATGAATATAAGCCAGCAACATTATGCATACCTTTCAAAACTGCAAGATTGATGATACTCTTCCTTAGGACATAATGCATGAATAATACATTAGATTCCGTATTGATACATTTTTTGGCAAGCTAAATACGTTGTACTACCTACCTATACACAACACAGCAACTTCCGTCCTTTTTTGAAAGGTTGAAGGGAGGATGATGTTCCAATTCAGTTTTTCTCATCATACCTACCTCTCTGTCTGAGTATAGCATACGTCACTTGTGAATAAGTACACAAATAATAAATGAAAAACTTATGCCAAATGCAATATGTTTACTACAACTTTCGTACAATAAAAATAACCTCCTAACATGTTCCTTCATACTACTACTATATGTGCATAGTATAAAATAAAATGACATTCACAACCAGTTAGGTATTCACGGGGGCAATTGTTATTAGACGTAAATACTGTAGCTAATGAGGTAGGGAGCTATTTAAGGTTGTGGTAGACTGAAAGATTAACTTTCTCTTTGATAATTTCTGGACAAATGTGGTTCTTTCTGGATTCATAACTAAACCTAAAGCAGCAGGGGATATTTCATAAACTTATTTATTAAAAGATGCCATTTACCAGTAATCTGTATGACAATGGAATATTTTACATGTCAGTTCTTGACTGACTGAAATTTAAATTCATATTTCTAATTCTGAAGTATATTAATGATTTCACATTCAAAAGATGCACAGAGAGAGAGAGAGACATGTTCATTGCTGAAATCTTGTTACCGACTAGACAACTAATTAAAAGTACACGTTATGTCTAAAGGACAATATTTACTACGTCTGTGTACCAGTGGATGCACCATATGTAAAAGTAATTGTGCCCATACCGAAGTAGGTAATCAATGAGTACTAATTTACATGTCAAGTTTGAAAATGCATTGAGCAGAATGACGTAAATCTGAGTAGAGACGATAAATGAAGTGGAGTAGTCAAGTCTGGGTTCGGTACCATTGTGCTATTGGGGACGACAAGATAAGAGGATCGTCTCTCTTTGATTCGTGTGCAGTGAATGTGAGACGAGACAACATTTCGAGTTGGAATATCAAAAGTTTCTGTAGTTTTGAGTGACAGGCTTCCTTGAGCATGTAAATAATATGCTGTTGTGCTGTGCAGTTAGTTAAGGCAGTATACATTTCATTTACATTCGACCATTATACTGTAGAACATGAATTCGGAGTGAGTACGGAGATTTGTATCTTCTCTAAATAATGAGATCTCGAGTTTGAAGTAAGCTTACAGTTAAAGTAACGGGAAACGAATGTAGTTCAGTAAACATGATACATATAGAGTGGTAGACACAGACAAGTGCTGAGCAGTAGCTTTCCATCCTCCGCATTTCATGGGTTATCGTGGAATGGCGAGGAGGTAAAATAAGTGGAAACTTTAGCTGCGAGTTGGTTTCTATATAAAATATGCTACATTTGTATTTAGGTATACAGAATTACATTAAATAGTACAAACAGACATGAAATTTTCAAATAACAAAATAACCCATACAAGAAAAGCAGTGACTCTCAGTCGGTTTAGACAGAGAGAGAGAGAGAACTCCGAGTGTTCTCTTGCTAACTCTTAAAAGAAATGAAATCCGATGCTCTTGCGTTGCTGCTATTATTATTGTACAAGCAAATGTACCTTGTACGACTACTTACACTGCGGCCAATCAGAATCAGGTACATAGCGATTCTGCTTTAGTATACATAGACACAGGATATTATTAGTAGCAGTACACGACTTATGAAGCTTGTCTACTGTAGTAATCCATGTTTAATGTTTATATCCACCTGAAAAGGATTCGTAGTGAAGCAGAGAGAAGTAAGTGAACCATATATCTGTAGAGCTGTAATGGCGCAGTTGGAATCGGAGTACCTAAACGTGATGTAATGTAAATAACGCGCTTCGGAAAGGTAGATGAGTTGTGTTGTACGTAATGTTATGTGAAGGATGTAAATATTTTGTAAGTGTACGCAATATATATGTACGTGATCATGATGTACTGTACACCTTTGTAAACACTGACAACTAAACGCAGGAGTCGCGAACAAACTGACACTGCTGACTTTCAACTCACCAGTAGTAGTTTGTACAATTTCTCTTCGTTGTATCACATGGAACAGTCGGAGTGCCCGCTATGAAAACATTTAGCTTTTGCAATGGCTTCTCAAAAACAACCCTAAGGTACTATTGGATTTTCCTTAGTCGAATTCCCTTCATCCAACTTTCGCTTACCACTTTCAATGAATAGTCTTTTCAATGTATACAGAGAAAGCAACCTTTTGATTCATCCATTACAATGTGCATCAAAGAACTTAAAATAGTGTTTTAGGTATATGATATATTGTAGGTTTACTTTACTACATAGCTAAATTTAATATGGCCACCTAAATATTATCGGAAGACATACAGATGTGTTTTCCATTTACATTGTAAGGTCTGCAATGTTTACTGTAAGAAATATATTTGGAAGAAATAATACCGTGTGGTACTTCCGCACGTAACGCTTCGTAGGAACTTTCTCCAATTTCAAAATCGATACAGACTCAAGACGTGGAACACACAGGGATGAAACAAACATGAGCCCACAGAAATCCCTCATCAGAAACGCATTATCCGCATTTACGATTTCTGCTACATGGAAATAAACGTCTGTAAAGTTTCGACATACTTCAACAACTTTCTCTTTCGTGAAAGTACGAAGTGTTACGTGGGAAAGACAGTAGACACAAACTGTCAAAAATAAAAATTGTCGTTGTGATAAGAGTTATTTTAACTACTCACTTTCTCGTTATCCCTCAGTGGGCTCTTTTAGTTTGCTCCATGTTTGTGTAGAGTTCGTAATTGGGGAAAGTTTTGGATGCGCCAGTACATATGGACCACTCTGTATAAATATTCTAAATAGGGAAAGAAATACTTTGTGTAAAGTAGAAGCAGTCGTTTGGTTGAGAGATATGGTCAATTGTGTCAGAGTGGAGGAAGAAAAGAGAATGCAAATGTAAATAGGTAGACATCCAAAGGTAATATTCATTCACCTGGTTTGCCCTGAGCCTATATAGAATTTCTATTGGAATATTTGAGTTTTCTTGACTTGACTTTAGTGACATTCCCTAGTCATTGTTCACCGTTGAATAGTATTCTGGCTTTTCCTGGGTAATAATACTTTATTCTTTTCTCTAGGGAATCTGTAGGTAGACTTGACTTGCTGCGCTGTATTCTGCTTCCATGTACTTTTGTACTTACGATAACGACAGAGTTTCCCACTTGAAAACACCAAATCTAAATCATAGTGTCAGGACGATTTTCTTCCCAACTTCCTTTTGAGTACATTACGAAATTCACAGAGGTTGAGTATTTAACTGAGAGTGTGTATTTGTTCTGTGTGTGCCACAAATACACTTTCTGCGTTTGTTTGCATGCTTATTTCTGTTGTGTATGAATTCAATGGGAAAGAAAAAGATTTCTACCAAAGCCTCCAACTTTCATTTTAAATTCCCCTCAATACTTCTCTTTGGGTTGTTTTTTCTCAGAGGAATTCGATTTTCCTTATATCTTCTGGTGCATTCCACCTTTATTTTCATTGTTTACTGGAAGAAAAACATATAAATGCAAATATTCCACAACTTATATATGGAAAAATTGTCTTTTCTATAAATTATTTTCGGGCTCGTTGCACTTAGTAGTAATACGACGTATAATATTAGATTTTGAGACCAAAACCCCAGGAAATTTTGTCCACAGAGGTTTTCGTGGTAAGGGAAGAATATATTAAACAACATATTCAAAATTGGCTGAACAGAACCCAATAACAATTTTAATCCAAAAGGCATAGCTATGCATAAAGCAGCGTAATACTATCTAGGTTGAATGAAGAGCTATTAAACGTAATCTACAAAAATCTGCTCATTGAGAAATTTAGAAAAATTCAGTATTGATTGCCTCGTCTGAAATGCTGAAGCGGTCTACAATGTCACTCGCTTTGTTGAATTTCATGTCAAAACTATCTTTGCTGCTTTAATCCAATAGTTTTCTATTTTATTATGTTTCCAGCTTGTCAATTTGGTTTTACTTGGCTGTCACGCCCGCTTGCCTAAAGTGGAATTTGATGTATAATGAGCATATAGAGAGAAGTAAAATAAAAAAGTGAATACACGACTGGAATTTAATGAAGAAAAAATTGTTCGCATTGCTTTGACCGACTCGTTCCACCATTTCCTTGATTACGTGTCAAGAAAATAAATTAGTCCAACACACGTTGCACATGAGCCACCTGCTCCGTGACTTTCTATTTTTACAATTTTCTATAATACATTTTTACATTATGACAGTATGAGCATATTCTGCCCAGAAAAACATTCAGAATGGAAATATCTTCATATAAACCATTATGTAGGGCAAAGTATAGTATTTGTTGCAGTCATATCAGTCAGCATGAAAATGTATATCAAGTTTAAATTCTATTCTATATAGATATATAGGTACGTTTTGTTTCACTCTTATTACTCACAAACTGATCGTAGGTGATATACGTATGTTTTTCTAAAGATGAATTCGTATAACATAACTCTAGGCAGCCCAAGTACATATTATGGATTAATATTTTATATTAAATTACTAATAAAACGAGCCTATACCCATAAAAAGCACATATCTAAAAATTTTATTGGATTAAATTAGAATTGAAATGCTTCCCGTAAAACGTTTTGATGAAAAATGGGATGGGAAAGTCAAAGCAAGTGGTAGAATAGCACACGCATTGCAGACATTGTATTATAGACGACGTTTGACTGGTGTGACTAACACACACGCACAAACAAGGTACACAAACAAAGTGAACCACTCAAGTCTCTTGTGAGTAGGCAATAAAATCTCATCCGGTATCGATACCGCAAAGTGCATTAAGAGTCTTCTCTCTACCTGATAATTTGATCTAGTTCCAAAACCTTCTTTAGATGGGTTTTCTTTCTTTGGCTTTTAGTTAGTTTACCTTTCCTTGTGTTTTCATCCGCAAAGAACTCAATAGAAGGAAAAATCAATAAAGCAAAGCCTCTCAGCCTATCAATTGCTAAAAACATTTCTCGTCTTTCACTTTTCAGACACCCTACACTCGTGTAGGAAATGCATCTTGCGAAATACCAACCACAAGTGCTGCTGCTACAGCACTAAAATCTACGAACTCTACATTGCACATTGATACTCCAACTTCCACTGTGCAATGGCGGTAAACCATTGGGTAGACCTCCTTCACATTGATACCACTTTCTTTAGACCACATGAATCGATCCCGTTTTTTCATCTTCTTTTCTCCTCTCTCATACAGTATGGCATCAGTTTCTTTGAAAATAGAAGCCGGTCCGGTATAATCAGTGAGACATCAGTGTTTTCAATAGGGAGGATAGCAGTCGAATAAGTACAATAATTTAATATCATTTTAGTTGTGCTGTATATTTTAAATTTTATATCAACCTTATTGAATATTTATTAGGCATAAATTAATAAATCCTAATATTAGAATTAGTCTTATACTTGATAATTTTTACAGATCCTCGACATTTACAATGATGGATTTTAGTAATATCCAAATAACGTTGATGGACTGTATAAATTAAATATGCAATTGATTCTCAATGAATCTTTATATTACAAGGGTTCATTTTTGTATACAGAACACAGAGCTGTGAGTTGTGCCATATAAATGTTCAATTTAGTAAAGCATCGACTTGCTAAGTCACCTATAATGTAATTATGTCTAGTATGTTTATGCGTAGGAATAATACGCAAAGTATGCATTCGCTTATAATTGCAAAAAAGTCACTTGATAATTTACTTTATACAGATGAGGAGTCTAAAAGGAATAAGCCCAAAGAGAATTTCCCCTGAAAAGGCGTACAGTTGAATAACGACAGCCTTGAAATGAATTACATCGAGAATCATACAATCAAAGTGACTGTTATACTGATTCTATATACAATTTTTACTATAATGTAGCTTGTGTAGCACATGTTGTATCATTATGATCGTACCAGTTCTAACTTTTAATATAAAGCCTTTCAGATAAACTCACACAGTTGAATTTTAAAATTTAAAATGAATCGACTCTATGCTTACGATATTAGCTTTTGAGTTTGTTTTACAATTTTTATAAATTAATAAGATTTCCGGCAATTTGAACCAGGTATGCAGGTGTCATTAAGTGGTTTTTGAAATAACTTTTGGGAGAAATTCACCTTTGTTTAATGTAGAGCAAAATTGCTTAACTGATTTTTCTAACATTGTGTGATTGTGTGATGCTTTACGTCCCTGTTAATTCAATTGTGAAAGTGAAAAGTTGTAGATGCCTGATTCAGTTCAACTTCTTTACTCTAATAATAATCTGGTTTAGCTTATAAAATCTTTATCCAAATAATAAAAATTCTGTATTTCACTGACATATTATTTGTTCTATATAATACATCAATGCAATTGCACTTACAAACATATTTAGTTCCGTAATAAAAGTTTTGTCATTAGCATTTCTGCCCAAACTTATCTACAAGTTAATTACATTGCTATTCAGCTTGAAAAAATCCAAGTAAAATATTTTCGAAGAGAAAACGCACTTTCCAAGTAACGACAAATTACGAAATGCCTTGTAACTTCACGTCAAGTTCACGTAACTTCAAGTTGTCAACAAACTGGCAATTCTGTTTGAAAACTCGAGTCAGTTCTTTCCATCCAGACTTATTAATATTAATAATTTCTATCTCGTCAATCTTCCAGATTTTTATATCTGCTCTGAAGCCTTCTCTCGAAAGAAATTTTCTATACAATCCAGCAGAAACAAAACAATAAAGATTAAGATACCTACATTTTTCATTTGCATGCAAATACAGATAACTCAAGTAAAAAGATGTCTGACAAGACAAACTTTAATACTTTTCATTGAAAATGTCGACTTTTACACACAGTTTCATTTATGTTTGGGTGCAGCTGTGCCTTTTGGTGTGATGGCACGGCGGATTTTTCATTCTACGTATACATTCCTGTTATGATGTCTACAGGGAAAAGAAAGCAGCCGGAGAAAGAGAGAGCAATTACAATTTGCATAAGACACGGCCAGTGATTAAACTTAATATAGTTCATTATTCAGTCAGTCGCCAACCCACTCATCATCAGCCTCTCGTTCTTTCGCCGAGTCTAGTACTTATTAGCTTTGTACCTGTACAATGCCATCATCTCACCGAAGTCTACCTACCTGATGCTCATGCTTTGAAACTGGAGTGGATGAACTCATTAGTGGGAGCTGAACGTAAAGATTTATTAATTTTTGTTTACGTGAAGGGAAAGTTTGTTAAAAATGTTGCTGAATCGACAAACAGCGTGAGAGAAAGTAAAGTAGCACGATGAAATTACACTTGGTGTGGAATACAAGACAGGGACTAGTAGATGGTGTGTGTGTACTGTCGCTTAAGATTCTTCCCATAGATCATGGCTAATGCATTTGACGGGATGTGGATAAAATGCCATTAACTAGTAAGATGAAAAGTGGCATATAGAATGAAGACGTCTATTCACACTTTTCCATCCAAATGCAAACCGAAGGACATAACGTTGTAGATATAAGCCTCCAATATATATACACACCCCTATAGAAATTATCTCTAACCGAAAGTTGAATGATTTGCTTTACTAACTGTATATTTAGGTACCTATATAGGTAAGTCTATATAGAAGTGATGTGTGTTACATGTAACACCTATAACGTACATAAAGGATTTTTAGTTTAACGTATAGAGTAATTGTATAGATATAGGTATATCTTTAATAAAGTGATATATTGTCTGCAATTATATGGTGTGGGTATGGTAGTATGTACTGCTAGTAGTGAGTGGGTTACTACATTGCATCTGTAATGAAGATTGTGTACTGGGGATATCCGGTCCTCTTGTGAATGCAGAAAGAAGTATAGAGTGTAATATAATGGAGCTGGATATATTGAGAGAGCGAATCAGTTGAGCCACGGCCACCATATGAGAATGTTGCTGACTGGGTGGCTGTTGGTTAATGATTAACCATGTTTGCTCTCTTTATCACCAATTTGGAACTTTGCTCTCTCGGAAAGCCTCTCATGTCTGACGAATGGGAAGAATAGTAGGCACGGGTTTGCTTTACATTATTGATGCAAAAACTGAATCTATTCTTCCTGCTGCTATGGGTGGGTGCCTGTTGTTGTGTTACTTCTATACTTCTTTTCCTATTTTAGGCGTATCATTCACATCAACTCATCTACTCTCTGCATACTTCTCCTCATTACGACTTGTTACAGCAACACTAACTATATTCTATAAGCACCACTTATATATTTACTACATGCATACACAATTTCACAACTTGTGCATCCATTTGTAATTTTCTGGTGGAGGTAGCAGTGTAGGTAGTTAATAAAATCATGTCCGCAAAGCTACCTACCTACCATACTCAACTATTAGGTACTTACACATGTCTCTTTTCTTCGTACTTAAATTTCTCTGACTCTTTCCTACCAATGTGCAGTTTGTGCAAGACACTAGACACAAACACAGTTGTACTAAATTACTTACTTTTACTTAACGAGTAAAATCATAATAATAAACAACTGTGCACACAAAGTAAGTGCACACACTCGCTGAAAAGTAATATTGGGTTACATCATCGTATACTACAACACTAACTAAAGACTGTGTACTTTTCGATATTACTTTTCAGAGTATGCGTACTACTAATAGGTACTATACTAGTGCTTCTATGTATATTACATAGAAAATAATGAATGTTATGTATCTGATGTGGACAAACTATATTATGTTGTTGTAAGCTGTGCTATATATATATATGAAAATGAAACAAAGCATGAGGTTTGAGGATATTTGAATATTTTGTGTGCTTTACCATTTACGGTCGTGTGTTCGCTACTGATTGCCTACCCCTGACGCAATGGGATGAATGAATCCAGATTGACTTTGACTTCATTATTGTTATGGTATGTAATTTTGTAATGTAATCGGTGCAGCAATGTGAGAAGCCATTCACATTCGTGTCCTGTTTTTGTACAACCATGGACATATTGCATGGAGGCATGTAACGCACCATATTCTTCTGAAATTAATGTACTGAATGAAAATTCGATATTGTAACTGTTAATTTAGCAGCATGAGTAGTAGTAACAGTTCAAGCCGTGTAAGTTGAGTCGTGAGGATAATGAAAATCCGGTGGTGGTGATGTTAGTGCAAGGAATTGGGATTATTAGGTGAAGCCAACAAAAATACTTTCCCGACAGAAATAATCACAAACGTGGCCGGCAAAATGTACTAGCTCACAAATGTTATACTGGGAAAACTTTGAACAATGCAATCTTACAATTCACGGAAGAATGAGAAGTTTTCTTAATAAGTTGTTCTAAGCAAGGCAGGGGAGATAATTGAATGGATGCTTTGCCTTTGCTACGTACTGAAACTCTTGAATTACTTTCTCATTCACTGCTTTATATTATACTGGTAATAGGTTCTTAAGAATTTCATTAAGGTGGTAGTAATATGTACAAATTGTTTTCAAATAGATGTTATACTAACACTAATATTTGGAGAAGTACCATTTTATAGAACCGTCACGATTTGACAAAGAAAGAAGCATTCTAAATACCGCAAATGAAATATATTATATAGATTCACTCATTGTTATTTTCATTTCTTCACATAGGTATATACTCCGTATTTATATACTTGACACATACATCTGTCACAATTCAGTGCATGCCTTTGTAATACCTTTACTGAAGTACCTATAGTGAAATAGTACACATTAACAGAATTTAATTAAAACTGTTATCCCGAAAATTTGTTAATCCGCAAAGACCATAGAGATTGTGTCGAGAATCCGTGTCTTTGCATGTAAATTATTGAATTAAAACAAACTGCCTAATTATAATTTAGAGGAGATGTTCAGAACTATACTATACTAGGTACGCATTCTTATTAATTATAATAACCCCAACTACAACTACAACTACTATATACCTATACCTAGGTATACTACAGTTAAAGAAGTATTTCTGATATGTTACATTTGTTATTTTGTTCTCTACACATCAGCACAAGTATGTGGATTGTTAGAGCACAGTTGCAATTTTGAATGCCCTTGAATACCCTACAGATTAAATTTTGCTGCTAATGTGAAAATAAGTGCATTGCGGGGGCAAGGGTTGTATACTTTCTGCATATGATTGAAATATTAATGATGTGCATGAAATATATGGCTGCGTACTAAATAGTAATTTTACAGAGACTAAAATTACAACGCATCTCTAATCTCGCATGCTTAAATTTCGCCAAGTAAAATTAAAGGTTTCCCAAAGGATTAAATATCTTTCGCACACAAAAAGCCGCGGATTGAAAGGAACATAACATCTACATAATACCAGATCAAAATAATTTCCTATTAGTCTGCAGACACACAATTATCTTCCATGTTTTTAAGTGTATGGTTTACCAGATGAGGATTGTGTGCTAATCTTCATCCTTGATCCTCGTATCGTTCCATTTCGCTCATGTTCATGATTCTAAGGTTATGTAACTGGGGAGGGGAAATTGGTAGGAAAATTCCATATATGAGTTAGTAAATGAGAGTGTGTAATTCTGCAGTGCTCATCTATCCACTTCATTCCATCGTTTCATTAGTGGAGTTTCCGTGGGGAGAAAACTTGTCTTGTCAAATGGAATGGGAAGCTGCGAGACCAGACACGGACAAAGATAGTCAAACTCCAGCAACGTAGCCGTAGCTGCCTATGGTTACTTTTCCATTATAACATCCATTTGTCTCTATGTAGTAATCACTGGCTCCGAGACTGAGATGAGATCATCATGCAATATTCCCGTGTCAAACAGTTATGTGATAGAGCTGGAACCGAAATGAATTTCCACGTCTTTCTATGCCTTGTTGTCCACTCGAGTTTCATTTAACCGTATAGCCCAGATTTATGATTCATCAATCTGTGTATTTGTTAGATAATAATATTATGTTACTCGCAAATTCTATTTTAAGCGGATGCAACTTATTGTTAATTTTACATGATTAAAAATTGAGATTTTGGTTTGCTCATCTCTCTGTAGTTGGGAGAGAACAATAATTATTAATTTTTAGCAATTTATTTATCAAGCTGAATGAAATAACGGTAGTATGACTAGTCTGTTACGCATTTACTCATTGTAAGACACTCAATCAATTTGTTGGATCATTTTTTAACATTTTATTTAATTCATTTTCACAATTGTTTCTGTATAATTATTGGAATTTAGTAGTCGAGTCATTGACGAATTTAATTTATACAACTTAAATCATTAAAGAGTGGATATACAAATGTTAAAAACGTTTTTATTCACATGTATACATGCTGGGCAACTTGAGTCTGTATATGCGACGTGCTTGCATTCGATCCCAGCTCTCTTAGGTATTAATTTAGTGGTTGGTGGTGTGTGGATGTTGAAGAGAATTCTCAAACAATGATCGTGTTGATGATAGTGCATGCACATAGACATACCTAGAGGTTTTTATTTTAATAATAATAATAAACGTTTTCCTCTTCTCCTGTCTCCTTTTAGTTTTAGTATCCACTAATCTAGCGATGCAAGCATTTTAATTGCTTTCCCCCCACAATATTTACTCTCATTTTCTATAAATATTTGTATGCACATAGAGTCGTCTTTCCACTCTTTCCAGAAGTCCATTACTTTCGTCTGGCCAGAAAGCGGAGTTTGCGACGCCAACTTTAATTTTATTGTTGCATTCTACGTGCTGCCATTACACTTTACATTATTCCCAGTAGAAAACAAATCGTTCTTTTAATTATTATTGCCGCCTGGCTACGTACAACACGGAAGTATTACACTGGTAGCTATGAGTTAGTTCTGTTTAATTATTCTGCTCTAATACTACACTCGAAAAATTTATTCAGCCAAATAACTTACAAAATCTGTTTTCTATATCCCAATCCCAAGAAAGAAGGATTCATACATGTAAAAGAAAGAAGCACACACAAAACACACGCGGCAAAAAGAAGCACCTGCTGTAGTAAGTGAAAGTCTTGCAGATTGATCCGATTATTGGGTTAAACTCACTGGCTAAACTTATACTTTGTATTCCTTGTGCTCAGCAAATTCTTAGAACTCGGTCAAGGTTTTCAGTAAGTAAGGAGGAAAATTTATACACTTTGCTGATCTGTACACAAGAAAGAGTCTTATGAGGCTAAGAACTTTAGATGAAACCATTTCATCCAATATGTTGCAATAGAAAAGCAATAGCTGCCGCTTACATTGCTCTCATAATTTCCAACGAACCTTATACCAATACTATACTGGCACAGAGAATTTCTATTGCTTTCCCTAGAAAAAGTTACAATCTCCCATTTTGACATTGGTACTGATATCTTCTCGGTCATCTCATGGTAGCTATCATTCAAGAAAGTGCATTATATCAAAGGAGTAATATAACTGATCGTTTTCTACGGAATTTATACCAAAATTAAAGATTACGACGGTGAAATACATACGAAATGTCCGTGAACCAAGATACAGATCAACAATAGAATAATTTATTTTATAGAATTATTAGATGCAGAGGCAGGGAGTTCGTATAAGATTCCTATACTGTGAACAAATGGCGGTTGCCTGTGCCTTTGATTTTTTAAGAATTCATTATTTATTCTGACCCATTTACAGTTATTCGTGCGGTGAATGTGGGTAGTCTGTGCAGGCAAGTCAATTCAATTCAATTGAAACTGAACAAAGTCAAATCGTCAAGGTAAAGTAGAGTCAGACGGAACGCCGTTATTTCCTTCCATGCCGTTAAAACACACTTTCGTGTGTGTATCAGGGTTGTAAATCGGGAATATTGCCGGAAACGCTTTGGATATACTCGTGTTAGGAAGTTATGCGAATTTTAATATCACTCGCAAAGCTTGGACTGTAGTTATCCTTACTACTCTTTAATACCATTTTCATTATTTGATTGCAAATTGTTACGTAACAACCTCAAACAGTCTAATCACCATTTATGTTTCCTGCTAGGACGAAATGGGCAGTTGAACAGTTGATGGTTTTCCTGTGCATACCTAGGCATAGTGCATTTATTGTGTGTTATATTCATATGTAAAGTACAGATAATCTTTTTGGAATAGATATATTCAAACGTGCAACAGATTTTTAGACTAATACTTTTATTCCGCATTAGACAAAATACATGGTAGATATGTAGTTCGGAATTTTTAAAACCCTGAAATTATATAGTAACCCTGATGCAAACACGTTCTATGTTCATTGGACCTATTTGCAATTGCAAGATAAATCTTGCTGAATTGATTTTATATGAACTAAACACATCTAGATCTAGATTATGTAATACATAATACTACTTTGCGAATAATGATATAATGAATGAGCAACTTAGCCATAAGCTATAGACCGCTCTACATTACTATACAGCGGTGGAAACAAATACTTTTTATGTAGTTGTGTTAATAATATACTATGCCTCTTGCAAAAATCTATCTATATTAGTACATACCTTCACGTACTTATGCGGTGAAAGATATACACCTACATATACCCACTACGAAAGAGCACTTGTCTATTTGTAAAAGTAAACTGGAGGAAGGATGGAAAAGAATAAAGCAACTAGAAGAGTGTGAGTAAACATTTGCTGGGAAAGCAAGCGGTGGCAGTCGAATTAAGTCTGGAGTCGAGAAGAGAAAAGCCTGTAGGATATCCAGTGCTTTATATCACAATATATTTTATATAGGTATAAAATATATAGAAAACTAACGAAGCGCTATAATGGTCTCTGTTTGTATTATTTCCTACCTAGTAGGTACCTATATAGATTTTGCACACAGATATACATGAATGTATTGTAGCAACCACTGCAATATAGTATGCAGCACATCACTAATGTATACACAGCTGAATTGAAGGGATCGACGTCCTGCGCTTGTGAATGTAAAGATAGGACTCTCTCTATAGAGAAAGTGGAAGCCAAGTAAAGAATGGAAGAGCGAAGGACTGCAACAACGAAAGGAGAAAGCGGAGAAAGTGCGGAAGGAGTGAAAAGAAAATAAAAAATCACTTTCGTTCTTCATTTCTCCGTAAATTTTCAATCCATCACTTGAGTTTATCATTCATTCTTGCTCGTAGAAAGTAGTCTAGCACTATTTATGTGTGTGGCTAATGGCATTAGTATAGAGTAAGAGAGAGAGAGTTTCGGATCGCTTCTCACTGCCGACGTTTCTTTTCCATCTCTCTCTCTCTCTCTCATTTTGTAGAGGTGTACTACTTACTAACGTAAGAGTACAATTATGTGAGACTTTTATAGAAAATACTTTCTCTTCCATTTATACATACATAGAGTAATAGTAGGTGTTGGATAAAGTAGATAATATGTGTAACACACCTTTGAGAAATTATCTATCCTTTCTACATCACATAAGTACAAACATACACACGGTGGAGGTCTATATAGGTGCTGCGGGTGCAAACATACGTCTATTCTGAGTGTACTGTTGTTTAGTTTCCTTTAGTGAAATGTTTTCGTTTTCAAACCCTCTTGGAGAAAGACACGAAACTGGAGAGAGAGAGAAAGTACATTCTCGTATTATATACCACGTTGTATAACAGCGGAGATGCTCTCCATTTAATCGATAAAGACAGGAGCAAGACTGGCTTCTGTTTATCTGTGCAGTGAATGTCGTAAGTATATCATGTGCTCATAGAATTTCTTCATATATAGGGTAAATAACGGCGGTACAGATTCTATAACGTGTGTGTGTGCCCATATATTTTATATTTTGTACTAAATGCTATATGATTTTGTATATTATACAAGACATTGTATTTGTAGGCGTAGGGCGAAGTCTAAAACCAAATGTACAGCTTGGAGCTGTAGGGTGTATATTGTATTTATAAGGAAGTAATATAATATTACTGTTTGTATAACACCACGACTTGTACTGTGTTGTATGTAGGGAAAAGAGATGTAGTGGAGTAAGTTATTTGTGTGGAGGTTGTGTATATATGTTTTTCTGCGTGTTTGTGTCTGTGTATACATCTTTGCCACTGTGGTCATAAATGGTGTAAGGATCCACCTAAAATTTAAAGATTTATGTCCACTCTGAAAGGAATTAATGTCCTCGTGAAATTGAGCTAAGGACTTTATACTTCCCACTGAATGTTTCCATAACATTCGAAAAAGAGCAAATAACTTTCTCCGTCTTAGCCGGTCAAGTTGTACAGAAAATATTTATTTTTTTGCCTACCCAGGAAAATTCCAAGTAGAGCAATGGGTTTTCTCTCTGTGTGTCTGGCAACAAATAACGGGAGCAGACGGCACACCATACCAGCCAAAAGAGAAACTAATGATTGGCTGTAGGGATGTTGGAGTTGAAGTTGTTATAAATTTTAATCATTATTCAAAGTCTGTTTTAACTACACAGTCTTCATATCCGCATTAAAAATGAGGTTGTGACTCCAAGCTGCAATTTTGCAAGAGCGGGTGTGACGTCGCAAGGAAATGAAACCCAAGTCCAAATGATGGTTTGGCTTTGCTTTGACTGAAATACACAGAGAATATACAACGCGTCGCTCTCGTGTACATTTGATTTTGCTTCGGTTTCAGTTTCACTGTGCTCACGGCGCTACATGAGATGCGATTAGACAGCATTCAATTCGATAGATAGATAGCTGCCCGCAGAAACATAATTTACGTTTTAGTGCTCCAGACTGCTATGTGTGCGTAATGTAACCAGAATAGTACAGAGAATAAGTGAGTTGAGACGAAGGAGAACAGGAAGAGAATAATGTGAATTTTTAGTAGAAGACAAACCTACAGGAAAGTACGGAGAAAGCAGTGAGCTGGAGTCAGGGACAGTTTCTAATTTCGCCCAAGGATGTGTGTGGTCGTCGTCCTTAGTCTGAAACATATATCTGAATGAAACTACATTATGTCAATGTACTGTTCGTACAGAGAACGAGAGAGAGAGGAGTAGACTGTTTAGGTACATATTATTATACTTCAAGTGGAGTTTGTTTTTTACCAAGTCAACTTTCTCCAGCTCCAACTACTACGTAAGTCAATGTACACAGAAATAGAGAAGTGGATTTTTGCTAGTCTTGGTGAAAAAATAAGGCGATTTTTATACCTTGGCACGGAAATAAACTTCTTTAATAACATCAGGAATCCTTTATTGCATTTGAGTTGACAATAAAACTTGACAAAAGTTCGTATCGAGTCAGCTTAAGTCTTTACATTACCCACGACTTTCACTTCGTTGCGTAGGGCACACATTGAGTAGTTGTAGTCAACGTTTCTTAAATGCACGGCTAACGAGAATCGGAAAGGGGAACTTTTGCTGGAGTTTTAGAACATCAGACACGAGCGACAGTTGACGCGTTCCTGTTGTGTGTACATTCACTATGTCTACCAATACAGCATCATTCCATCTTCACAGATATATTATAGATATATCAGTGCAATGCCGTAATAGTAATATCTGTATATTTTAGTGCTTACTACTTCTACAACGCAGCGGAATGAAAGGAAACATAACTAAAGAAAAGAAACAAAAGGAGATGCGAGCTGAGAGAAAAGGCAAAGGAAGTCTTCTGGCTGTATGCATTATTGCTGTACAGATCTATAACTGCTACATAAATGTATATGTGTCGCTGACAGAATTCTTTGTTAAGAGGTGCTTGGGGTATATACATATACATTTATACCTATACTAAATAAATGCATATACCTACTTGGCATATTTATTCATATTCTACTACTTATACAATACTACACCGTAGTACTAGCTTAATACGGACAATATAGACAAGACGGAGTCGCCAAATCTTCCTTTCACTCTTCTTCTCTGTGGATGAGGCTGTCGTTGAATAAATGTGACCATCTGATAAGACTGCTGCATGTTTGGATTTGGATAAGTTCGTTGGAAAATTAGAAATTGAAACCAAATGCCAGCATCGTACTACGACTACTATTGTATGGCTGGAATAGAGAATCGAATCCTTACAAACTTTGATTGCTTGATACGAGTTTAATGTAGTGCTCTCTTACGTCTATACACAAGTCCTTTCTCTAGCATTATCTTCATTCTCATGGTGTCATCTTGTTTCCTTCCATTTCCTCTGAATTCTCTAATAAATTCGCTCAAGTACCAATGACAATGCACTCGATAAACACAACGACAATAAATACTTTGCCTTCCTATCTATAGCATTCACCCGACTGACGTATACATTTCAATCCACTGTTTTAGACGCGTTTAACAAAACCCAGTGCATAAATGATCAATAAATTGGCTATTAGGCATTATATACAACACAATATGTCTTGTGATGTATTAAACCAAACGACAGAGAAGAAGGTACCCTGTCTTAACAACAATATAATAGTTAGTTCAATAAACCTGGCTGCTAAATTTTATCGATTAACCTTCAGTCATTTTGCTTTCAATTAATTTGCATTACGGAAGGCTGGAACGTACATAGATAACGGAAAGCGAAACGAATTTACCTGATGTTTTTGTAACATGGAATTCAAGACATGAATAATATTTAAAGGCATTAGTGAATAAATCAAACATGTATTAGCATATAATTATAATGGAATGCAAACCAGGACAGCTAAATAGGCTCTAACTAAATATATTAAATCTTGCTTGAACAGCAAATTAACAAAATTGATCAAAATCAGAGCATGTCGTTCAGTGTTTGGAACGACAAAGGATTAATTGGCAACAAATGAAACCTGGAAAATAATTTAATAATACGCACCTGAGAGAAGCTATAATAACTGAATATTTTTATTGTCCTCGTGCTACATAGCAGAGTTAAATAATAAATCTGGCTAGCGTAGAAAAAGCATGAGTCTAGTCGTGTATGTTTTTAGTTGCTAGTTGTGAAAGAGGAATTCATGTTTGCAATTAGTTGAGTTATTCTAGCGAACAGAGGAATGCATTCCTCCTCTCTCGTTGTTTTGATCGGCGGAGCAGCAGGCACTCAATTATGATTAACTTGAAAACATCTGTAGCACATGTTAGGGAACTTGTACAGAAATATAATATAATCTAATGTGATCTGAAGGAAGGAGGTAGTGGAACTGCCAGATTGGACGTTCCATGCCATGATATAAACCCACCTAGGCAGTTTTAATAGAGAAAGTAGAGTAGTTCAAACAGTTCAAGTGGTAAGGCACAGCTCTTGGCAAATCTTTCTCTGTGTCTGTGTGTGTATCCTTCCGAGTGTGGGATTTCTCCTGCCGGTCTCTCTAACAATCAACTCAGAGTCCGTCCTCATTAACGAAATGACAGAGGATTGCAAAAAGCGAAGCAGTACATACCAGAGATTGAGATACATCTCTCTCGTATCCACATCCTTTCCTCAAAAGAAACAATGATGTCAAAATATCGACCCGCACATGCTTTGCTTGCTCTTCCCTTCCGTCTCATCCGCACTCTTTTGGGCTTTGTCATAGAAGCCAGGCCATTACTGTCGGTGCTCTCCTGCGCTGAAATGACACGACCCGGCAACATTCGCACACATAGTTACATACAGTACACAAACACTATCTCACTCTAACAATATGTGTATCAACATTTAATGCCTACATTACACTATTGTGCAAATAAGCCCACTCTCTAAATCTAATCTAATCACAATACATAATTATAAAACTTCTCTATACTTATAAAAACGATCAGGGTGCTTTATAGCGCCTGGCGCGTAGTGCTAAGCAAACTAATTCCAAATCACATTTTCATTGTTATATCAGAGGTTGTATTATTATCACATGGTGGGGACTGGTGAGACTGCACTGGTAAATATGCTACGTGCTTATAAATGCTAAATAGACTAAATACTATCAACACTTCCGTTGCGTACATTATATCGACCCAAAACCAAACTAACTCTCTGTAGCAGGCGTAAACGCGTTATTCTTTATAGCGACATTATATATGTAAAATATATCTAATAAAGTAGGTATTCATTTAATCATTTACTATTATAGTTACTAATATTATACATTTTATACAGCAGAGTATGGTAGGCATTAGGCACGTTTATAAACTATTTATATTATAATCCACTGTAGTAATTCTGAATGAGCTTTATATATCTACGTGTATTCAAATATGGAAGCAAGTGAAAAACATACATAACTAATTTGCGTTTTATGCATAATATGATGAAAAGTAGGTTAGAGTAATAGTTACTCACGTGTTCATTATCTTTCCTATGGAACTCATCTCTTCAGTTCTGATGCAGTAAAGTACTATGCAAATTGTAATAAATTATTATACACAATGGGTATTCTTTATATAGACAATATTAAATTATTCATTCACGTGTGAAACTAGTTTTCGGGTGAAATTAAATGTACCAAGAAACGATAAATTCCTCACACTCCAATTACATAAAACCATGGGTGCATTGTATACATACGAGAGGTTGCAGAAAATGATACCACACAGCAGTTGCATATTCAACACTAACTCATAATCCCAGTGAGAATTCATAGAAACCATATTATTATAGTTTCATACTAACAATAATAAAATAAAATACGAACAGGCAGAATGAGAACTGCCTATGAAGTTACAATTATAGACCAGGGTATCATATAGAGGTGCATGGCATGATAAAAGTCAATGTCACTACGTAATTTACAGTTGTCAATTTCGTCATCGATATATCCTCGACACAAGCAAATTATGATTTCTACTATTCACACAAAGAGATCTAAGTACACACGCAATTCCCTAATTGTATTCATCATGAAAATTGTGGTAACTGTAAATATTGTTGTATTGTATGTAAGCAATTTCTTTCCGTGACATTAATTTGAATCATGAATGTGTCGTAACAAGTAACACTGTATGATCTGATGTAATATAATTTTAGTAATTAATACTGTACGCTTTAATTTATATAGTGAAGTATTAAGTATACTATAAAAGGTTTTGCCAGATTTCAGTTTAGAATATAAAATCGACATATTATAGTAAAGTAAAACCACAGTGTGTAATTAGAGTAATCTTAGCAAATGAAGTTTTCATTTTTAGTATAATGTAGCATGCATGAGTATAGGTACTTCTGTGTTTTCTCAAAGGAATTCTGAATTCACAACTTCGTTTGCATTGCAACCAAAACAAGTTCATACACTATAAACAAAATCAAAAGAACGATTCTGGGGATAAAGCAATAATGTAGCCATTTTATAGCAAACTGTGAGTCGCAATGAGTTTTCACACAATTTCACTGCATTTATATGACTGAAATTGACACAGCTCTGCGACAGTAGTACTTGGAAATGAAAGTACATTGATATTTATGCATGGATAACAATTTGTAATATTATTACATCAAATGAATTTTGACTTGCCCATGGTTGTTTTACTATAACCACTTTTTACTGGTTTACAGTCTTTAGTTTAACATTAGCAGATAGCTTCATGGTTTCTCCTAATGTGCTTTTAGGCTCCTGGCGTAATATCAAAATATAATGGAAAGGGTTCCATGAATACATAATGCAAAGGGAAACTTATAATTACATAATAATGAGAAAGGAAAGTTCTGCGAATACCACTATTTGCCTCTATAGGACGTAGCACTAACAATTTCCTCAATACCTATCTGCACTGTGCATACCAAAGTGCTAGCTAATTGTAGCGTACTGAGACATTGTTCATAGTTAACTTGTGTATAATCGCTATTTTCGTAAATTATCATTTCTCGGTCGACTGGTCATATATATCGGTAAGCCTCATGTGAAAGTATTGCCACTATATGTACAATTCCCTTTCTCTTTCCTTTCCATTTCTCTGTGTAGATCTTCTCTGTGAAATTGTGAAGTTTTCTCTACAAAATCCAAAGTTGGCCAAAACTGAAAGAGTACTAACCAAGCACAGTCCTTTTATGCTCTTCACACAGATCTGAACTCGGACAGTTTTCGACCCCATATGGCATTTCAGTGTTTCCTTCAATATTGAAGAGTCACAAACAGCATGTGCTGTGGTTGGAGTGGATTGGATTTCCTCAACACGGTTGTTCCTTCCCTAAACCAAAGATGTGTATTATATCGACTCCTACATATATAAACTATATAGGTACACCACAAACTCTTGTGATCATATCGATCCGAAATTCGGAATCTCTCTCGAAAGACTATCTAAGCATATACTTATCCAGCTACCCACCAAAGAATGGAATGCTTGTCTCGAGACGCAGTGACTGTGTAATATTCTAATGTACATTTGTAAATGTAATCTATTATGGCTTTCTTGAAAGGGAATTCCGCATGCGAAGCTCATACGACGAATCTATGTATCTCTTTAGCATGTATCGTGGAACAGCAAGGCAAGTCCTCGCTTATATTCATGAGATTTATTGTAAACCAACCAGTATAAGCTAACTGCGTGTACTTTCTCCACTTAGGGCTCTGTGTACGCTGCATTGTGTGTAGTCACGACTGTACTTTGTTTGGTTAAGGGCAGTAGTTGTAGTACTGGTGCATAAATAAATGTATCGTATCCTTCTTGGAAAATACCATAAGTACAAACCGTTTCGTTACGACGTCGTTCCTTCAACGATAGAACCTCCTTTTACCAAAAAGGAAAACGTGCTGTAGGATGTTTTCTACAAAAGTTGCACCTGACCTCTCTCTCTCCCTCCTGCTTTCACCGTTTTACAACGTATGGTATACTAACGCTGCAAATAATCATTCAGTAGGTACACAGTCCTACTACTGTGATGACATGGCATTATTACACACAGTCTTTCTTCAAAATACATATACAAAGAGTAAAGAAAGAAAGCAGAAGAAAATCTTAAATTGCTTCCCGCATCCCATCCCTCGTCTCGTCGTTTACTCGTCCACAGTTTTCCTTTAAAACATTTTGGTCTGTGTACAGTAGTTGTACTTTTGTATCTTTGTAGCAGGCATTGACTCCACAAACATGTGGCTTTCTTAAAGCGAGCAGTGACTTGAATTCGAATTTGTTTTAAAATGTCATGTCGTAACTTACACTCCCGGAGCTGCTACACAGCTACAAGGCATCTACAACAGAGATCATGCTGAATATGGGCAAGTGTAAATAAATACGAATACCAAGTGGGACTCACAAATCTTTCTAAATAAAAACGAAAGGCTCAAAGTTAATTCTAAGACTTTACAGATATATCTGCATGGGAAACCCGGAACCCTTTCGTTGGGGCTTGTGATGGCACTACTTTCTTTGTTTAAATGCTCTACGGAAATGTTATGATACTCCAAAAGCATAAAACTGAATCGGTGCTTTGATTCAACTCTCAAGCAGCATTGACTTGAACAGATTATATCAAGTCGGTGGGATGAGATCAGCTCAACATAACGACCAAAAGTATGCTATTTATGTCCATTCGCTTTATTAGTATTGGCAACATATTGAAGAAAATAATTTTATTACTAATCTCAGAAGAAATAACAATTTCGGAGAATACTGCTGCTGATGTTACTGCTTCTGTTAACTACAGCGTACCTAAACTCAACTCAAGTTGTTCCGTTTTGGCATTGGCATACCATTAATACAGGAGTGCATTGTGCTGTTGTGTAATGTTACATGACATAGCTGAGTAGATAATGTAAATACTCTGTTGTTGGTTTAAAGTGCATTTTGAACGTATTTATCTGTTTCTACGAGTATATAAATACCACCAAGTGGGTTTTAGTATATATTTCTCTATACTGCAAGCAGATACTCCTGTGCAGAACGTTAAGGAGTACTGGGAAGTTTTCTTTCGCTCCAGATTTCTGTAACGATTAGAAGGCAATGAATGGTTGCGTGTTAAAATGCTCATGGATTTGGTTGTGACAGGTTCTGCCTAATGTTCTTTATCTGATGAATGCTTGGCTCAGACAGGAAATTGTCCAGAAGGTCTACAGACACAGAAACTTTCTTCCCTTCCAGGATTATACTCTAAAAGGCTACCATTAAATTGCTTATGAAATCGAGTAGACTTTTCAACCCAATAGTAACATAAGGTGAGGTAATATAGTAAGGACTAGGTAGGGTACTAGCATTCCCTTACTACTATACACACTCCATCTATTTATTACTAGTACTTACGCTGTAAAGTTAAAGTTCCTGTTTCTGTCTACCCGTGTCAGAGATTCGCACGAAAGGACAGACTTAACCAGACAGCCTGAATGTTCCAAGTGAAAGTATTCCGCCTTGTTGACAGAAAAGTAGTAGATTGAATAGAAGGAGGGTGAAGAGGCCAAACCTCTGTATTTGTTCGGCATTTACTCATATTGTAATACCACTATACAATATTGCACACGATTTATTTCTTAAAGCAGTGATTTTATATCAGCTCGGTATTAAATTTCTATTTTAAACCTCACCTTTTGTTAGAAAAGAAGAGGGTTAGTCTTTGTGTTGGACAGTATGTACCCAGAAAGGGTTACCAACTACACCTACACATAGTATATGTATAGGAGGGTGGTAAGTTACCCGATCCACGTGTTTGTATCTCCTGCTGCGTGTAATAAATGCGATATTACTTTTGGTTAGCAATTCAAGCGAATTTTAATGATATGTACAGAAATAAGCATTCTGGAGTAGTTTTGGGTGAACATTCAACAGAACTGATGAGGCTGATAAAAACGATCAATATATGCAGTAGTACTCCAGAAACATGAAGAGACATGAAAGAACCGTTGAGACGGAAAGAATTAGCTGTGCGAAAATTCTATACCATTGTTCATGTAAAATTATTCCACGCAGCACACACTTGGGTGGATTGGGTTTATTGTATGGTCCTACTGCACGACTAATACACTTAATACTCATTGTCGATAACGACGACTCGCCTGACACACTCACACTCGCCCCACATAAGTATGTAATGGATATAGCTTGTTTGTAGCAAGATAAAGATTAAGAGAAAATGCGAACAACAAAGTTCGCGGTAAAGGAAGCATAGTAAGATCATTCTCTGTGTGAAATGAACCTTTAAATTACCATTTAAACCGTCATTAAAATGGCCTCGTTTACTCTCTGTGTGAGTCTTTCTTTCGGACAGACATTAGGCAAACCAAGCTAGACACTTTGCTCTCTTTCTGCTTACGCGTCTCTCTTCCTCTGCAGAGAGAGAGAGAACGAGAGAAAATCAGGATATGGATACAAATAAGTAAAAGTGCAAAGCTGTTGGTGCTTCATGCCAAAGGAACGAGAGGCACTCTGTACGAGAAAAGACCATGGTAGAACAATTGGACACACACTTGGCATCACTCCGAGCAAAAGTACAAATACAAAGAACCTTCCTTCGTCACATTAGAGCAACCAAATCTACACTTGAATACTCATACAGCAACGTGTATATATATACAGAGGAGAAAGTGGTAATGTTATTAGCAGGAGCAGATTCTTAAGTATACATAATACATATAAATGTGTATTATAGGAGCATCTAGTGTAACTAAGTAAGCATAGTTGTATGTGTTTGTATCATACCTATGTACATTCATTTGTTCAGCAAAGTTAAAGTTGGATGCGCTCAATGAAAGCGGAGAAAATAGAAGAGAGAATAAAATCGGACCAACTAGTACAATTACAACCCCCGCAGACTAAAAATGCTTAAAACAAGGCGAGCAATGATAGGACAATGCAATATTCCTCTTATTCCACTTTCATCTGGAATGAAATCACATGCATTGTTTTTGCATGTCTATGACTTGCCACATTTCCAGAGAACACAGAGTATGGATTTTTGTTGTTGGTTCGGTTGGTATGAAAGCAGTGTAAGGAGCATTGACGTAAGGATTTTTTGGATGCAAGGCTATTTCTCTATTTTCTTTGGTGCTAGAGCAGTCCAGGATAAATACGTAGTAGGTATATTTGAAATATATTCGTCTTTACTGCTACTGGAGAAAATCTTTTGCATTTTCTGCTGCTGGTAGTCAGCTCAGTGCAACAAGGACGCAGAGCCAAATACGTTGACGTAGATACTCGTTTATATTTTGTATGTAAATTCTAAGTACAGTCTGTGAACGTGTACAACGAGAGACCTACATTATTCTTTGTTGTCTTTATGAGACAAGTTGCTAAAAATAGAACTGTAATAAAATCCCTGCGTCATCAATATTTTTGTCATAATACTATACTAACACTACAATAACGCAATAATTTATTGTTGTTCGCATTCGCATAAAACAGCAAACAGTTCACTTGAATGTTCTGCACTAAATCACATTTATGCACAAACTGTTTATTACATGGTTAAAGTATGAAACAACATTTCATCCAGTGAAAAGTCACCAAATAAAGATACTGCGATACAAAAGTCATAACAAAATTGTTCCAAGCAAAAAATCAATATAATGAAATTACGTCTACGCAGAAGATTAATATTACAAATAAAAATGCAATTGCGACAATAACAGAAAAATCAAATAGCTAATGATAAATGCGTTCGCAATCTTATATATTTAAAATTTACATACTCTTGGCAATGAACATTCCTAATGTTTTTCTTTAGGTACCTACGGTATCTGAATAAATATTGTCATTACTATCTATAGACCTCTCGTCTAATATGTACAATAGGTAGGCATAGTGTAAAAAGGTTCAATAGCGTTTAGGTACTTACATTGCCTTCTTGCTACCAATTTATTAGAAAAGTTAAACCCTGTGACAAGTGACAACCGTTAGTGTACCATTATAGAGCTTCGTCGCATAAACCATTAGCTGTTTTAATTATTGAGTTCAGTTCAATGACTTTGTTTTAATTAAGCTGCTAGCTGCAAGTAGGATTTGTCATTGTAATTAACATACCTACGTATTTATCACTCCATATAGATATATATATAGAGTTACGTTTCACGCTTCTATATTATATAACGTTCCACTTGGGTGAAAAGTTTTCCTTACAAAGTCAATTCAATTGCACTCCACTACTAGTTGAGAACAACAAAATACATACAAACTGTTACTTCTACTGTATATCCAAAGCACTTGTGTCTGGGTATATCACCTTTGTTTTTGTAATGTGCTGCACAAGAAGAATTATATTTTTTCAGGTTAAAGTTGAATGTACAGAAGGACGTTGCTGATGTGAAGTATAAAGATATGAGATTTCTCACACTCCTTCTACAAAAATTGTATACGTAACATAGAATGTGGACTTATAGTAGGAGTGTGTACATTAGTAGCTCATAACTAGTAACTGTGAAATTCAGTAAGGATGGTTATGTGATGTAAAGCACAGTCGGAATCCTAATAAGCAAGACGAGGAACGGGAGCGAAAGGAAATAGAAGACGAAGAAGAAGAAGAAGAAGAAGAAAACGTAAAGTCAAGTCAAAAGTAACTAAGTAGTTAATGGGGATATACGAGTATGAGAAAGTAGGTAGAGCTCCTAGTTCTTCTCGTTGTAGTTAATGTTAAGTGAGTTAATGCAATGTTGACTTGACTTGTGTAGGCTGATCTCAAAGATTGGCTTCCTCTACAACATACCATATAAAATTTCAGTGCATGTAAAACCTCATATATACTTCTACTAGTCTATTAGGTGCTTATAAGTGAATATCGACTTTACCTTTTCTTATATGTGTAAATGTATACAATTGGATTTACGCTATAATTCATATTATGATATGTAGTTATGTTATATTAGTACAACACTCTACTACTGTATCAACTGACCTATAGACTATATACTATTCCTGTAGAATATAAGCTATATACATATATATATACGATGTATTACTACACGGGTGTAGTGCACGGGTATAGTATATTAGTTTTTCTGTTTTAATACAGTTGTAGTGAACAGAAACAGAAACACATAATATTATAAAGGATACACCAGACACCTTTGT
The DNA here is from genome assembly GCA_019776165.1 of Pogonognathellus flavescens. Classification (NCBI taxonomy): domain Eukaryota; kingdom Metazoa; phylum Arthropoda; class Collembola; order Entomobryomorpha; family Tomoceridae; genus Pogonognathellus; species Pogonognathellus flavescens. The sequence continues at coordinate 51,978 of JABASD010000378.1, forward strand.
ACAATAAGACTACTACTAGTTTAGTTTTCTTTCCGTCTCTCCCTTCATTATCATTTTCACGTTCATAGTAAAGCAAACGAGTTGTAGAAATCAAGAGAAAGTAAAGAAAGTCACATGTATGAAGAGAAGACAGAGAATTTCTTAGAACCTATCTGTGCTTCCTGTACAGACTCCCCTACAGACCCAGACCTATTACACACAAGTAGAATAAGTAGATATACGAAGCGAAAGAGACAGTGAGCATTATAAATGTATACATAACAGTATGGATGGATATAATGGGAGCAGGGCATTCTGGCTGCTATAAAATGTATTGTAGTATTTATGGTATACCTTTAATAGGAAGCCTTCTTGGTAGTGCACGAGCAGTCTGAACTTAGCCAGGCACAGTAGGTTGTTAAGACTTAGTTTATAGTCTAGTCCTCGTCTCTGGTGTAAGTGTGGTGTGATGTGATGTGTATTCTGAATTCTGTGTACCTACTTGTCTTGTGCTCTTCTACGTCTTAAGAGCGGAGCTTTCACTGTTTTATTAGCAGGAATTTGTCTTCCTCCTCTTCATTTATACGCCCCCAAAGTTACATCCCTTTTTCATCGTGATCGATTTTACAGTGGTGATTCTCACTCAAGAAAAGTCTGCTAACTATCTCGTATCAAATACACACACCGCACTGCTAATGCTCACACATCCTATGCAGGACCAAAAACGACACTTGTCGTACACAACCCATATATCACCGCACTCTTCAACCTTTAAGCTGGATAGGTTAAGTAGAAATAAGTAGTAATGCACATAGATATTTCTTAGTTCTAAAGAAAAGCTATTTAAAAGCAATACAATAAATTCAACTCTGACATCAAATTCCACATTAACTTCTGCATTGTGTCACAGATATTCGAAACAATGTAAATAAAATAAATATGTCATAAAGTCATAATAATAGTATCGACCTAAAGAACTTTGGAAATCCTTGAATGTAGAAACAAGTTTTAATGCTTGCACGCTTGTATTTTACAAGTTTTCATACTAGTCAACCAAAACTGATCTTCCCCATCAGACATAAAAAATATATAATACAATGTACTATTAATGCAGAAAGTGATGCGTATACTAATAGGCAATGGCACATGAGACATGAACAGTATTGATGCTGTAACTACCAAGGTTACTTAGACAACGTTTGAATTTAAAATGATTAACAGGAGAAGGTTGTCTAATAGTCAAAGAAATCTGAAAAAATCAACTTTTTTCATTTTTCGCGATTTTGGCACAGATAATTGGATTTTCTGTGCCAGACTGTTTATTATCAATATTGTGTACATTACTTGTCTATTACATATCCATGTATATAGGAATTCGTATCTAATAATTCGTGCTGTAATCTGTAATGCATTATAGATAGATCAGAGATAACGAATGTGCAATTTTCGTTTTTGAGACTAATGGAACATTCAATAAGATTTTTGCTGTAAACAACACACAATTCATTTTACTATTAACAGCCGCAGCTATGAACATTACAATATCACAATAAATATACTTTATAGCGAACACTAAATTTTACACCGACCTTAACATTAACAAACGAATCTAATTGTGTATTACATTTACGTGACACAAGACACAATGTATTGCCTGCTCAAAATTCCATCCGTAAAATATTGCAATTTAAAATTGTAAGAACTAACTAATCAACAGCATTATCTACCTCGCAAATATCATCTAGATCATCAATACTATCAATGTCACTTTCGCTATCTGTATCATCCAAGATAGTAGGTGGTTCCACATTGTCAGGACGAGGTACCATTGATCTCAGGAAATGTCGATGGACTTTGTTTTTCCTTTTCTCCTTTTGCTGTTTCATATTGGCATTAGCGTACCTAATTCGTATTTGAATTCTAGTCTTTACATAATATTTAATTAAGACCTCGGAACTATTATTGAATTTCAATTTCAACCTCTTAGACAATTCGTTTGCTACACCGCTAATGCGGCTTATGCCATATGTGTCGCCTTCGAACTGAAACATCTCCATAAAAACATTTTCGAACTCCAAGAAAGTTATCATCATTTCCCTCGTCGGCAGGATGAGTTTTCCTTTCGAAATTTTATATGCCCAACTATTGGTAATTAAGCTACTGTTCCCAAAATCCACTTGCTGCTTAATCTTGTGAATTAGATATCCACAAACATACTCTTTGCCCCAAAAGGAGCACTTTTCTGTAGTTCGCATTTCATTGAGTTTTTCATCCCAATTGATTTCATTCGATGACAAAGAAGAATTAGGCTGAAGTAATGGTGGAACAGAGTCAGACGTACTTAATGAAGAATTGGCGTTCACAATATCTGATACAATTAAACTTGGTGAACCTTCAGTAGGCTTGCTGGAAAGACTTTTCATTAAGGGAGATAGCAATTTTGATGTCATGAACCCAGTATCTTCTTCAAATTCAACGGGGCCGGTAGTTACTTTTCCGAAATTCCATCCTAGCATTAAAGTTTTTAGACGATTCTTAACATCTACTGCCGTCGGAGTGTCATTTAATCCCCCGATTGATCTAATGACTCCAAAAGCATTTTCAGCAATGTCCTGGTTCAATCTATGCGTTAACAAGTACGTCATATTTAACGGAGAGTCAGACACGTCTTCAAATAATCCTTTCAAAGATTCAATTGACATTAAAAAATATCGTTGAAATGGAAATAAGTGTTTAGCGTCACCAACTCTGATTGCTTTTATGTCTTTGTACATTTTATCTAACAAGTCGTTCTGGACGCTTAATTCTAAACCATAAGGTTTCTTGTAGACGCTAGGTTCTTTGGTGCATCTTGAATTGAAAAGATCAAATACATCATTGACTTGCTGAATAAAATCTGATTGTGACGTATATTGCGGAAATGCTTGCTTTAGAGCTTTTGCTGTTCTTTCCGAAAATAGTTGACAGGCAGGTCTAACTCTTTGTTTCTCTCTTACATTTGTGCTGAAATGTTTCTTGGTTATCTTGTGCTGGAGTCTGAATTCATTGTTGTCAACTTTAAATAAATCCTCAAAATGATGCTTTTTTAATTTCTGCTTATCTGGGAGTGTTAATCCGTGCTTAAAAGTATTGTTCTTTAGCAACTTTATTACATGAGGTGGGTCTCCGAAAAACCATATCTTGTTTTGCGTAGCTTGATTCACAATATAACTTTTCCCAACCTTCAGACCTAACTGACGCCATAAACCTCTATTTTTTCCACCAAGATCGTTAGTGACAGCACGTACATTAAGTCCCACTGATTGGCATTTGTCTATAATTTCTAGCAGAGTTGGTGCTGTGAGTTTGTCATACGAATAGTAAATTGGCTGCTTCCATTTGCCAAACAAACCCCGAGCAAATACAACACAAAGATCACTTTTGGGTCCCAGTATAACATCCGCTGTAGCATCGTAGCACATATTTGAATCCAGGCTCATCTCATCATACACAAGAACACATTGTCTTTTGATTAATTTTACATGCAAGAATTCTTGGTTTAACAATTCAAATACATTGTGGAGAATTCCAGGTTCGAAATTGATCTGTTGAGTATATCTTTGAAGTGTGGACAAGCAAGGAAGTGGATATTTCCAATCGTTTCTTAAAAGTTTATACGCCCGTGTTGACTTCGCACGTAAAGATATAGCTCTGCTTATATCATTCTCCGTCCAATGGGTCTTAGTTTTATTCAACAGCATGCATTTTATTTGTGTGTCTGAAAAGATTCGTTTCAGCTTGTTCCTGTATGAATCTCGTACTTGTCTTCGCAATAACATTGATCGTTTTTTTAAATTACGTACATTGTTGTTTGCTGTTCGTTGCAAAGCCTTTTGTTGAATAGCTCGGATTTTCTCCAACTTTTGCTGTTTATTCTTTTTGGATTTTAATTTCCGAGATGTTTTTAGATCTTTAGTGATCTTTCTCATTTTAATTTTCATCTCATCCAACTTTTTGTTTAGTTGTCTCACGTTTGACAATTTTTTTATTACTTTTTTAACCTGATATAGCTTGTCATTTGGTTCTGGAGTGGAAGACACAGAAGCTTGAATCAAATTTGGACTGGTGGTATATTCTGGACAATTGTCATAGCTAAAAAATGAATTTACTTAAATAAGTTTTCTCTTCTACATTGTTAAATCAATTTTTATTAATTGCATTTTGTATGTTTCATGATGGTTTTGATAAAACCTTATTTTTAAGTATGTTCCATTTCCTAGATCCACCAGATGGTTACATTTGGAAGTTTTCGGTATTATTATATAAAAGTTTGGAGAAGGGAGTAGAGCTACAAGTTTTAAATACGATAAATTAGGGAATCTTTGTGTATTTTTCTCATCTATACATATTATAATACATAATACATTGTTTTAGTTGTGTGACATACAAGGTAGATTGCAACTAGGTATTGCGTTAGGTAAGAGACATTGTTTATGGCCTTTTATCCTGTAATCTGAATGTTGAAAGTGAAGATTGCACACTCGTTTTCCTTTTAGTCTTGTCTCGTCACAAATCTTCAACTCCACATAAACTTTTCCAAATCTTCTTTAGATCAGTATCCTTATTAGGAAAACGATGCAATTTTCTACCGGTCGCAGTTGTGCTTGCATTGACACAATTTTTAATTACACAGTTAGACATAGTATCTAGAGTTTTTGAATCAGTTTGAACCAATAAGGTTAAAATCTTATAGATTTGTATGACAAGAGATGATCTTAGTCTCAGTAATATCCGATATTCGAAAAATACAGTCTGGCACAGAAAATACAATTATCTGTGCCAAAATCGCGAAAAATGGAAAAAGTTGATTTTTTCAGATTTCTTTAACTATTGGACAACCTTCTCCTGTTAATCATTTCAAATTCAAGCGTTGTCTAAGTAACCTTGTGTAACTACATTAATTAATTAATGTTGTGCACATTAATTAATTGATATAAAGATATTAGAGATGCGTACGATATTAATTCGGATGATAATGGAACTAAAAAACAAAATTTATTATATGATACATTTTCTGTAGTCCAAGTACAATCTACGCAACTGCTAATTTCCAAAGGGAGTAGTCAGTTGTACAACATACATCCTTAATTGCCTTCTTGGAAGAAAGTGGAGAACGAAAGAACCTCATTAAAACTTAATATTGGGTCCGAGTGCAAAAGTTCCAATAGATCGCTTTATCAATGATAAATAATTTTGTTTATGTACTTTTCTAGACTTTCTTTCCAGAACCATCCCAACTTTTTCACTGAATTTCGTAGAATTTTACGTCAGCAACTACCTACATACTTTTTATATTTTGTCGAAAATGAAAAGTTTTGTCTACATTTCTCTGTTAGAACCTACAAAAATAATATTTAATTAAAATGAAATTGCAATTTTTAATATGAATGATACTTAAATTTCAAAATGATTAGTTAAGAAGATTAGAATAAGAGCGCTTGCATCGATTTTCACATCCATAACACATTTGCATTTAAAAAACTTAGATTGAAATATTAAAAAGAGGTAATTGTTAAGGAATTCATAAAAATTACAATTTTTAAATTGGTAATGAAATATTCCGACACGCAGAAAGGATCAGAATGAAAGTATCGAAATAGGCAAGGTTGGCCAAAGCGATGCAAAATGCTTACGCTGCGGTTCATGAAAAATAAAACTGAAGACAGCTCTTAGCCCACGGACGTGGGTGGACTGCAGTGACAAAAATATATCAAAGGAACGTTGCTATACATTACTGTACGACTGCATACATCATACATTAGGTGTTTGTAGACGACACGACACTCCAGTTTCTTTTGACAGTCTCCGATTTTAGCTGTACAGAGGCACGAGTAACAGAATTGATTTCAGTTGAATTGAATTGAATATTGTTTTCGGTGCTGTCTTGCCATAGTTTTCCACTCAGTTCTCTGCCGCACTTCCGTCCATCCAAAGGAAACTGAGATAACGAAGCAAACGAAACCAAAGGTTGGTTGGAATCGGTTTGGTTGGATGAACGGCAAGTTCTAAGAGAAAATTCCATCCTTCTGTTTTGTTCTCATGTTTGTTGGCAATGTGAACACTCTGTCTGTGTACTCCTAGTCAAAGTAAAGTAGTATGTCTTTATGTCCTTCCTTTTTACTTGATTGTGGATATTTAAGTACAATGTGTCAGTGCAGCCACCAAACGATGTATTCATCCGCAGATCCGCTCGCCCACTCTGACACAGAAACTGAAAGCATCCTCATTCGTTAACACTTTAGCACACAAACTTAAGAACATCATCATATACACCATCCACCATGTACTACAAGCCAAGGAAAAGGATGGACACTTTTATGGAATTTCCTTTCATTTCTCACATACCTACAATATTATTATTTTCTTACTACATACATATTACTACGTACTAAATGGGAAATGTACTTTTACTGTCTTTATGTATCTCTTCTGATTTTACTTACTTCCCTTCCTCTGTGTGAGCGACTGTCTCTGGTCTTTCATCTACATAACTAAAATTCTACTTTAAGCCTTGTTAGTGTATCTACACGGGGTACTTCCAGCACTTACATGCATAATACACCCCAAGTGAATGAAATGAAAGCCAACTTTTACGAAATTCTACTGAAGTTAGCCATGAAAGTTAACTGGAATGTATGGGATGGGCAGAGGAGCATTAGCGAGTTAAATTCTTTGTCTTAGCTGCAGCCAAGTTTTCGCATAAACTCTCATTCCCTCGCCTTCTCTCCATTAAAATGGGTATAAGCGTTTTCTTCGTTTACACTAGAGGTATGTGTTATTCTACTATGTCTTCCATCTCTAGCCAGTCAAACCAGGGAATATCTGTCTGTGTACTTTTGGTGAATGTGCATTTTGCTATTACACCAAGAGCAAAGCAAGGCAAGGGTCACACAACGACGACACGTTCAGACATGCAGCCAAATCCAATTGTTTCCTGGCATTGTGAAAAAGCCAACACTCCACTACTGCCCATTCTCACTGTTTTTATGATAGTCGTCCTCAGTCGAATAGATGGACTTTATTTGTTCATTTTATTCGTCTTTGTTCTCAGCTAATTTCGCACCCGTCGTCCTCTGTCTCGTCTCTATAGTTCTAAGTTTTTAGGAAAAGATGTTGTGTGCCTTTGTGTATATTGTCCTATTCTATTTATTTCACTTTGCCATTACACTCCTGCTACACAAAGACCAAGCATCTCTATCCTGGTAGTAGTAAGACTAGTGCACAAACAGTCAAGCGAGCATCAGTCTTAAATCATTAAATGTAATGCCATTATTTCGAGATATTATCCTCGCGTCTATTGTTCCACGGAATTACACAATGAATGAAAAAGAATTAATAGAACTTGCCTCGTCGTTAGTTAGTTAGTGCGTTCCCTTGTGCCGGGCTCATTTTCTTTCCTTCTTTCTCCTTCTTTGCCTCTCTTGGCTAAGAAAACTCTCTTATCTTCTATGTGTATCGTATAAAAGAGAAGAAAAGCGAATATTATTATCAAGCTGGGCTTGCTGCAAGGTATTTGTGTCTAATAAGTAAAACATAAAGCGGTCTGCTATTCCTTGCCCCCATGTCTGCTCATTCTTACTTACTCTGTCTCTCTCTCTGTACCAAACACATAGAAAGATCTCAGAGGACAATGAGCCCTCCCTTTGTTTTCCTTGCTTACAAAGACTTAAAAGATTCCTTTTTCTGGGTTCCTCTTTCTCCCACTAACTTCTTCTACATAGCTAATGAATGCAGGCTTTAAGTAACCAGAGCCTTGTTAAATAGCACCCAAACTACAAAATCTACATACAAACTCACATAGAAAAAGAACGAGTGTACTAAAATCCAATATGTACAAAGTACAAGGATACGCAAGAAAATAAGAAACCATTTGTAACGGTGCAATCAAGTAGCGAAGTAAACAGAAACACTCTGTTGTGAACTAACACACGGTGACATTAACTGTTGTATGACATCAACTGTGACACTGTGCTAGCAGTAAATAATAACTGCTTTGATTATATTGTATTTAAAAGCATCAGTTGTCATTTGTTTGAAATATCTAATCTTTAGTGACCTTCAAATTAAAAAATCGGCTACTTTGATTTTCAAACAAAACTAGAATTCAGTAGCAGTGTTTCGAATATATTGCATATTTCAGACTGTATTAAAAGAGTAGTTACTCTAAAAGGTCATGAAGGAGTTACCCGATTAACCCCATCTTCGAACGTAGCCTATATATTATGTCTTCACCAGTAAGTGTACCAAATTTGAACAACCCGTTCAACAATTTCAACCCGTTCTAAAGTTATGGTGGTGAACAGCTTGGTCACTTCTATAAAGTGGCTCCGCTAAGTAATAATTATGTACCTAATAGACTCTATCGCGTTTTTATTGCTTGTACTAATACACTAGCCAGAAATTTTATAAGTAGGTAGATGTAAATTCTAGTACAATGACTGATTTTTTTCTAGTATGTCATTGTAAATATTTTGTGTGCAAAGAAAATCAACCGTGTAATAAAGCAGTGAAAAAACATTGGTGTTTAAAAGTAGGTAATTTAATCTCAGTCAGTTACAGGATATTTGCACTGAGATAGGCGTACGTTTGTATGTAAAAGGGAGTGAGACATTATTGTCAGGGGTATTGCGTGTATTAGTGCAATAAGCTGTAGAGGAAAGGTCATTACAACTTATTTGTAAATGCGCTGCAGATATTTTCATTTAGATTTAGAAAGCGATTCTGTCAGTTTGTAAGCAAAGGAAAGGAAACCCAAGAACCCCCTGATGTGAGAAATCATGAACGCACAAGGAGATCTCCCGCAAGGCAAATATACTTACTTATTTACCGGAATTGTGATTTCCGTATCCGCACACATTGGATTAATGCATGTAAGCTTAGAGGGAAATATCCCGATTCAGGAAATCATTCGAGGATTATTTGTCTGCATTCTGTCCTGTTTGTTGGTTGTGGGCATGCAGAGTCAATATGCCAAAATACAAGTTATGTGTATTTTCATGGCAATCGTAAAATTATAGTAAAGGTACTAGCAGGTTTCCTGCTACGTACACTACAAAGTAATTATTATAGTGTGTGTGTTTGTGTGTGTGTGTGGGCTGCGAATCTGAAACACCTACACTTATACACGACAATGCACACAATCTTTATTGTTACGATGCTTCGAGAGAGCTACAGTTAACCATTACCATATCCACTAAACCTTGAGTATACCGACTCTAACATAATACTGGACTCATCCACACATATCCACACCATATTCGTGTCTTTTGTTCCTATCAATGTACCTTTACGTATAAAACGTTCAAACATTTGTTTTTATGTTCTGTATGAACTTTATGAACATTCACTTAATGAAAAATTACCAAGAATGATCCAAAAATGTTTTGTGTATATAGCTTATTAAGAAATAGTGTTGTATCGTGTATATGGAGCTAATCTTGGCCACACGTTGATATTTATTACCCTTATTGAGAGTGTGCTTCAAGTAAAGCGTGATTGTTATGGTTAGTAGTATTAGTATCTTAACTCCACTCCTCTCTCGGACTCAACTGTTCTTTAGAAAAGATAACAACAGTACCTACTATATACCTACCACAGCTACCACTACGGTTATGTGCTATGAATATAATGGCGGAGTTTCAGATGAGTGAGTTTTAGTTCTAAAGAAGTTTATATTTAAGATAAGGTGTTATCTGTGCGGATTGACTGTGTGGTAGTGGATGTTAATATCAATAATTCTTTGGCTTCTTCCGTCGTCTTGGCTTCCTTAACTCCAATTTATACTCCTGAACGTAGATAAATATATAGAGCAATGTTTTTAACGTGGGAATCAATGTCTGACCCAGACGGTGTTTCCCAATCAAATAAATATAAATAATATGCTTCCCCAGTCTTTTCTTTTGTATGGGAAATGATTTGGATGAGTTGGCATTGTATTTTCTCTTTTCTTTTTTGAGCTCGGACTCTTTAGACTTCTTGATCCGCGGTGGTAAGGTCTCTTTTACTGATGACTAAAATTGTATATAGGTAGATTCACTCGGGTTGGCTGGTGTAAATTGTCATGGAGTTTTAGATTCCGGCATTTCTTCACGGAGGCCGAACTGAATTTGTTATGTGCGTGTATTAGTTAGTGATCTACACAAGTAGAATATTGCACTACGTGTAGAAGCATGTATATGGTATGCATACATATATAGACTGAGTGGCAATGCAAAGCAATCTGACTGAATTTGAAGCATAAAAAGTCTCGACTCAATTTCATCCAAACTTTAGCGTGCCGCAATAAAACTGTGTTGTAATGCCCCTTCTTGACAGTAACTGCAATGCACCAGCATTATCTCTACATCTTCTCTTCTCCGCGTTTCTTCTACCATTCGTTCGTTTGGCTCATCTATCCAATTCTAGTATCTTTTCCCGTTGTGCCTCTTCCACTAGCACTTTCCTCAATCCCGTACACAACATCCACACCAGCCGCACCAACCATCCGGATTTCTAACTCAACACTATAACTTTTTACTTTTCCCAAAGCCAACAGAATATCTGTCTGGAATATGTCTAGCTTAGGTATATTACTAGCAGGAAAAGCACAACGCTTTTATATAGTCAATCAACCCAACCGACTATACTAAAACATTATAATATTATCTTCTTCGCCTAACAATAAGGAATCCTAATTCGATTCAATATACTTACAGACTCTCTCTCTCTGTAATTTAGTAGATATTGTGATGCTATTTATTTTTTGCATACTCTCACATAATTATTATTGCTATTAATTCCTATGCCATGCTTAATGTTGTTCGGATGGAAAAGTGTAGAGTCAGAGTCTATGCCATTCGTTACGAAGTGAACATTCAATTCAATAATTTTTTATCATTGACAATTTTATTACTTACATTCTGTACTTGGAAACTTGTAAAACTTTATGAAAGTTTATTTAGGTGCCTATATTTTATGTGCATTCAAGGTTAAGTAAAAAGTGTCTGTACTACCATCTGACCTATGTGTATAAAAACCTGACAGTAAATGTTAAACATAAAGATCATTTTCAAGGTGTAGGAAATACTTTATTGCTAGCTATAACATAATAAAATTACCTAGTAAAATTGCACTAGTTTTTCAAGGATTATTATTATTGTTTCTATCTATCAGCTCTAGCCAGTGTTCAACATTAATACATTATATCAATGTCCATGCATTATTGTAAGGTTACATCCGATATAGTAGGTAGTTTAGCCATCAAGGTAATAATGCACATTCAAATGAAAGTTGAATCGGCGAAATCAATATATAAAATTGATTTACAAATGATAAACTGATTGTGGGAAAATGTAGACTAGAGTAACTGTTAAATTACCAAAGTGTATTAGATTATACTAATATTTCTTGATATAGGTATGATCGTAATTTACTTGCAAACGAAAAGCATTAAGTATTAATACTGTCTAACTACTGTGAGACCAACAAATTATTTTAAGCATAATGCCTAATTACTTTAGTAAAGTTGGATTAATGTCATAAAATTACCAACAGTATTAAAATAATAATGCATTAAATCATTAGAGAAAGCGTTCTCGGAAAAAGTAACCTATTTATTTAAAACTGGTCAAAAATTGTTTGGCCGAGAAAGGTAAAAGGAATTTTGAGGACATTGAGTTGCTTTAGGACTAATAGGAAATGTAAAGACTGTGGTGGGACTTTGATCGAATGTGGTGGTCTGTTTGGTTTGGTAACTGTGGTTTGTATAATAGTTTGGAAATGAAGGAGTCGCTGAAGACATTTAAGTTTGTAAGTGTACTGATTGAGAGTGCATGAAGGAAGAGGGACTCTATGTAAATGTGTAGCTGGTGAGTCTGTGATACGATTCACAAAGTTAGAGTAAATAAAGCCCCTAGATAAAGGAAATTATCAGCTTTTCTTACAATTTGACCCGACAGGCTGACTTGCTGTCTGAAACAAGTCTCTCTCGACTTTGGTTCATTTCAGTTCAGTCGGTTGGGCTCCGTCGGGTTGAGCGAGACGAAACTAACTCAATCAAAATAAACTTTTATTGTACTCTGCACTATTCGGTCCTAACTAACAATGAGAGCACTTGTAATTTATTTACTCATCAGTTTCCACTTTTCCTATCTCTTTTCACCATTCCTCAAGAGCTGCAGTGTTACTTAGTTAGTATATATTGCGAAAGACCTTTGTGTTCACACAGAAACTCATTACAGTTAAAAATGCTGATTTCCAAATACTCTGATGGTATATGGTAGAGATGACGATGCACACAAAACTAAATTGATTAACTCATTAAACTCGCAGAGAGACTGTGCCTACGAACGACGAGCACCCAGCAGCTCATTATGTTGGAGAAATGTCTAGTTTATAATTATTGGCTGCAAAATTTCATAATGTTGTTCGAGTAGCTGCTAATACTCGTGGGAGCATGCCATACAACGAAAATGTTTTAAAACCGTCAACTTTTACAATTACGTAAACTAATGTAAATAACTTTAAAACTTTTTTGACCTTCAGTTCTAAAAGTTACGATAGTTTAAGCTTGAAGTTACAGCTCTTCGTTTTACATATTTGCCTGCAGCAGCGTAGTGTGGTCTTAGAATTTCTTGGATGAAGTATTTGCGTGCTTCGGGGCAAAATGTGTATGTATTTCAATTTTGTTGCAGGGAACGGATCAATTATCTCTATCTCTGTATGTATTTAGGATAATGACATCAATCATATAAATTTGCTGTTTGTACATTTTACTTTGCATAAGTCTGAATTTATTTTGTTCATAAAATTTGAGATTTGCGAGGAAAATCCGCAGTTCGTAGTGTTCTTTATCTTTATGTTGCCAGCATCATGTAAATAGTCGTAGCATAGTACAGTGAGCGTGTTGGACTTTATTACGCAAATAGACGTAAAAAAAGATTTCGAGTGGAAGAGTAAAATGGGAAGACTGGTGGTGGTGGTGGTGGTGGAAGAAAAGACTGTGAATGAATTGCAGATGTCGAAAAGTGTCTGATATAAGTATAGCCGTTCAATCTGAAAAATCCGTAAAGAGAAAGTTGCTAACTAAGTAAAAGAAAGTATCTGTGTTATGAAGGGGAGAAATGAAATCCTTGGAAAGGACGGAAATAGGAGAGCCATGATTTTTCTAACTATTTCTATATAAATAGAAGAAGTAAGTCAAAGTAGGCTGAGAATACTTTTACTTTGACTGCTTTCATGGCCACGAGAACAAACTAACTACAGATACTTGGGGAAATTAAATAAAAGTGAAAGTGGGAGAAAAGAGAACGAGGACATTAAATTATTCCGAATTTGTCTTGACCTGTCTTTGACCAAAAAGTATTCCTAGAATTGGTCTCGTGTTTTCTCGTATTCTTTTCTTTACACGACAAAGTGTACTTATAATTAGAATCGATTATTCTAATTCAACAAGAAAAATGCTTTCTTTTGACAGCTACTAGTCTTGCTCAAGCGCAGACTTGAAAACAAACTAACACAAAGTTAAATTATTCTTGTGTAACAGAGAAGTTTGAAACTGAGGAAGGAAATGAATAAGTCTATCGACCTATTTTCATAAGTATGTAAATTAGTAATCACATTACAGAATAATGATATCTGTTCTATATTAAAGAAAATTATTAATGGGGAGATCAAAGCTACCTACCTGCGAAGAAATGAAGCAGTGACATTTGCACTGCAAGTCAAAGTATTCAACCTTTCTAAAGATGACAGTTTTCGTATTGAATTTAAAGTTGCCGAGCTTATATATAGCAGGAACAGGAAACTGCAACAGGAGCGAATAGGATATTCAAGTAATCATCCACAGACGAAAAAGTGACTTCTTTATTATTTCAAAGGAGAGTTTCTTGGGTCACAGGTCGATGAAATCACCAGTTGGAGACGACAGAGAAATACGCCCGACTGGAGATGTAGAAATTGTATTGAAATGACAGGAGTTGTGTCACGTCAAGACTGAAATGGAAAAAGCAAAGGAAACTTTGGCTTTCCTTAGCTGACATGACTTCATTTGCTCCGTACTTACCCACTTCACATTGTGATACGCAATAGGAAGAATGGAAACTATCTCCCAACAACTCAGGTGGCTCTGAATTAAGGGATATCACTCTAAGCCAGACTATCAATCACAAAAGCACATCTTTGCATGGACCTTCGTGTCAAAGGAAAATTCATCTCAACTCTTCTTCTTTTCTTAACATCCTCAGTAGTTTCCCTTCTCCTGAAGAACAAACATTTCATTCTCTCTCTCTCTACTGTCTCTACCTCCTTCCTTGAAATTGTCTTCCAATCTTTTCCTTTTATTCTTTCTACCCATGCACAAGTTTTGCATTACATTTTTTTAACTTTAGTAGCAAAGTTGCATGTTTTTGCTTACAAACACCGAGGAGTAAGCGTACAAAGGTGAGACACAACAACTACCATACACAAGTATTTGTGCACCCTGTAAATAAATATTAGTAGAGACAGACTAGGTATGTTTATGTAAAATTGTCTACATGCTGCATTATACAAAAATTCAATACCGCTGCTACCCAGAATTGAAGAGAAAGCTCAATGTCCTCCGCTCTACATGCTAATCCTACAATAACGGAAATATCGTGTATACAGCTATACTAAACTCAAATGCATTGAAACCAGAATTTCATTCGTTGCTGTAGTTGGCTCTGTTCTTCTTGTGTGTGGTGTGTTGTGCCATGTATTTATATGCACACCAACAAACAGTAGTGCAGTATAAGTATTTATGAGCGCGGACTATCTACGAAACATTTTCTCTAGTGGCCAAGGCAGACCATGTAATTTAGACCAGACCAGAGACTCCACTCACTACACCAGACCACATAACATAATATAACAATGGCAGAGAACAAAAGAACATCCCATTACCCAGAACCATTTACATACATTGCATTGTACTTATTGCATGGTAGACCTCTTCAACCTCTTCTCTCATATATCCTCAAAACAAGATACAGAAACTAAGACTTTATCTCTGTACATAATGCTATACTACACATATATAATTTTGTAGCCAAAGCAAAAACCAAAAGCATTGTTGTGTTACATACGTATATGTATCTACAACACTGCTGCTACTTTCAAAATCTGAACTCATCGTGATACTTTCCATTTTCTTCGTTCTGCAAAGGTATTCTCTATTCTGTACACGTTAATAGTTAACTCAGCAGGTAACATTTATAAGAATAATACATGTATCTGTACATAAAGCGTATTAGGTACAGGCAGATGCATTGCATTTTGTTCTGTGCCAACTGCCATTATAAAATTATATTACAAACAGATACACGACCACACCGGAACACTCGATGCACAAATGGCACTTTCTCTGTGTTCTGTGTAAATGCACTTGAAGAAGTGGCCTACCAATAAGAAGTTTTATCTTAAGCCGCTGTGCAAGAAGGTTTCGCGAGTATGATGTTCCATTACCATCACGAGAAGTCAAGCACAACAAAACCGAGATCGAACCAAAAAAGTCCTCTTCTGTATTTAAGTACAAAAATACCTTTACTATTTATTAGAGCGAATGAGTATCCATAAGTAGAGACTATACAGACTGTAGACATAGTCGTGTGGAGACATTGGGTACAAATCCTTTATATATATATATCTGCAATGAAGTGGCATGATATGCACGTATATCTGAACTATATTGAAGAAAATAGAAGTTGCTTGACTGAACTGGTGATCTGTAGTCATCCTAGTGGAAAGTCTTGTGCTAAGAAGTACACAACCCACTCGGCTTCCCACTAGAGACTTTGGTTCAATTCTTCTTCTTTTCCCATGCCGTGAGGCTCTGGGCAAATTAGAT
Source organism: Pogonognathellus flavescens (assembly GCA_019776165.1). Taxonomy (NCBI): domain Eukaryota; kingdom Metazoa; phylum Arthropoda; class Collembola; order Entomobryomorpha; family Tomoceridae; genus Pogonognathellus; species Pogonognathellus flavescens. The sequence continues at coordinate 67,840 of JABASD010000378.1, forward strand.
TCGACAGACAAGCTCACTCTTCTTCCCTCTCTAGTTCTTGTATAATAATACTTCCAGAATCCTTACCTTCACATTTCTCTTCTCTTTACTTACACATTCCTATATGCGGATCTGCTGGTAGCACACGAGACACCACGACCACGACTACTTTGGATTTTAACTTTGCCCTCGTTTAAAAGTAGATCACATGGAAAACCTATCTAACTCGATCAATTTTTCCATTCCATCATAATATTAATCTCGTCAGCTTAGGTCAACACAAGTCAACCGGGAGACGCTATTAGCGATTTTTTCTTTAGAAACCACTTTAAACTAAATAAGTCCATAATATCAATTATTGAGCGCGTCGCAGCTAATTTCAACTTGTTAAATGCATTTTTTACCGAAGGGAAATCATGACATCAGCTGCGACAAAGAAAAGGTCAGCAGCTTACTGTCTAGACTTATATCTGACTTCTGCGGCCCGTATTCTCCTTTTGTGGAGGGAGCTACAAGCTTGATGCAATCTCCGATGTTCACAATACATAAATCGATATTTCCGACATGATTTTCCTTTGGGTTGCAAAACTCTGTCCATTGCACTGATATTTCACGTTATCGTCACATTGTTCAATTTGACAGAGATCGAGTTGCAAATTGAATTCTTGTGATTTATTTATGTTCTCCCCTCTGTCAATGCTCTTGTGTGTGTAATCGTCAATAGAAATATTACACCGTTTTTTATTGAGTCTATATGCAGTAGATCAGTACCCACACTTTACTTATTTTCAGCCTATATTATACGAATAAAATTATGCATCAATAACTCTGTATTTAAACGATTAATAATATTAATCAGTCTAATATTTATTCAGAGTTGGTGTCTGTATAGGAATTTCTTGTCTATCAAATGCACCATTACTGTAGACTCAATTCTAAAATTATTTCCACTGTACTTCTGTAACCCGACCGAATATTATGTGTGTCACCTTTGCCACCTTTGCAATGAGCCATTAACAGTGTTGTGTCGTGTTGTAAATGACATCAACATTTACAACACGCCAGTTTACATGCAAAAGGTGTTTTTTCACAACACTAGCTAATTGTGAACTCTCTCTACTACATTGTGCAGTATTTAGTTCCAATCTCGGTCGATATGGTTTATTTGCTTATTTCGTATATAGAAATTCATATTTGCATATGACACAGGCATCATTTTCATTCAGAATTCATTTTCCTGTTTATTTATGTTGCACGCTGCAATTATGAATCTGGTATATTAAGTTTTTTAAGTGTGAGTGAAGCATTATTACTTTGGGTGGGAGTGTGTACATAATAAACGCTGATAGCGATTGTATGGTTTGTGCTTCACTGTAGCAAGAAAAAGGTACATCTGAGCAAATTGAGACGATCCCCTGGGGTCAACCGTATAATTAACTAATTAACTCTTTGGCTCCCAACCAAAAATGACGTAGAAATTAATTAAAGCAACAGAATAACAATTCCATAGACAAACATTTATACGAAAAGGCCTTAAAAATCGAACGTTAAGAAGACCAAGTTACGATCGCAAGGAAAACAAATGCAATGGGAAGCAAAACAAATATTCTGTCTTTCACAAATAACTCGTTAAGGTGTACAGATTTCAAACAATTATACATTTCTGTAAAATTTGAACTATTCTTATGAGAATTGAGAACATGATAATGACATTTGTCACGGTTATTATATTTCGAATGGACTTCATTGAAATCATGTTACATAATAAGTGATTTATACCCACACCAAGAATGACAACCACAAAAAAATCTTAAAATCAACTATTATAGGCATTAGGCATTATTTATTTAAATTATTTCATAAGAATTTCAATTGTAACTAAAAAATAGTCGTTGAGTAAAAATTGAGCTTATAAAATCCGCAGTGATGTAATTTTCCGGTAGAAGATGAGTAGAGCACGAAAGGGAGAAAGTAGGTTTCATTAATTTTACCTATAGTAGTTTTTGAAGCATTCCCTTAGGTGTGTTTTTTCTCTGGCGACAAAGATCTCGCTGAACACGTCTTCTGTCAAGTGATTGGCTCTCTTCTTCGATTTCTTTGATAACGAAGCCATGCAGAAGTTCATCCGGATGCCTTTCCCCGTTTTAATTATTAGTTCGAGTTGGAGAGCTTTGAATACTTCATCTTCAATGATGTTTATCTTTCTGTGTCAGCTGCAATGTTGTAAGAGATAACAGATTAACCATTGGAGACTATTAATTTCAGCCTTAAATTGAACACGTGCTCTACCAATACTTACTGAATCTAAAACATTTTCCGATAAGATTCGACTGTAGCTGTTCTAAATGACTTTTCTAAGTTATCCAAGATAATATATAAGATAATATTTATTTTATCAGTCTGTAATTAATTGTGTTTAGGTTGTAATTAAGAAAACAGAGTAGGTACTTCCTAAAGCTTCACATATTATGGGCGAATACCGATGTAAGAACATACATAACAAAATTTTATAAATGAAATGTGCCTTTATTGCTTCCTTCTAAACATTAAGTGTTTATTCAGTGTGACGCTGGTTTAATGATCAGCATAGAGCATACCAAGTTAGAGTTTCTCTTTAAACTAGGTTAAATGTTGCAGCGTATAATATTGATTGTGACCACGACCACTAAAGGCGTTAATAGGAAAATCTACTATAGATGGAACAAACAGTGGAAAGAAGACGTCAACAAAAGTGTGAGACAGAGAACTGCGTTGACTGTTGTGAGTCAAAGACTGAACGGAAAAGCGTTGAGACGAGCAGGAGACAAGACGAGTGGAGTCTGCCAAAGGAAGTCAAGTAAAGTGGAAGATGTTATCTCACTGGCAGAAAATAGAGAAGCCAAGTTAGTTCTGGAAAGCGTTAAGTCTTTGTTAACTATGACATGGAGTCGGTGGGTTCCGTCCTAAGGTTAGGTACTGTGAGTGTTGTATTATGCCATGTTTAGTCATTGATATTGTATATACTTTGAAGCGTCCAACTAGAAATATCTTTAAGCTCACGAACTTACACAGCAGATACTTATACTGCTACTACTGAAGAACTTGCTTTGCAATTTTCCAGTTGCTGCTTGGTATCTTGCTACTTTTCTCTCAAGCAGTGTCATGTACAGTCTCCATAGAATATATACATACATAGGTATATAAGGCATTATATTTACACAGTATGTGCCTACTTACGCTTTTGACTAAAACAAGAAGCCTCAAAATCGATTTGAGTCAGCCAGCAAGTTTCTATATACAAAATGTATCTGTGTGTATGAATTTATCAAAGAAAGTCAAACTCTCTTTCGCCATTCGTGCTCCTTTTACTTTCACACTGCTACACAAACTTTGAAGCTACTTTGAAATAGCAAAATATCATATGGGAAAGTCATAAAGCATTTCACCGTAGGAAAACAAGCCATCATTTGGTATCACATCTTGTTGACGTGACACTAGAAATAATTCTGTGTTTATAAATTCACAAGGAAAACGAATATACTTATAATGCGGAATGATTGGACGGGGAAGGGAAATGGAAGGCAAAGCGTCACAGTTCTCTCTGACGGGTACTTGGATCGACATGTAAATAAATGGAGTACTTGAAAATGCCACTAGTCTAATATTGGTTCTTGGCAAAATTCTATAATGTACAAAACATACATGCCAAGCCACACACACTCTCCCGGAGAAACTGACTGAGTGAGAGAGAGTCTTTCTAATTTCGCACTTGTACATCATCGTGACAACGACACAATTATGTCGGTCTACCTGTCGTGTCGCCCTTCGTCTCTGTCGCTCGGCTAAGTGGATGTGCTCTTCTCACTCTGTATGTCTCCTTCTACATATCTCCTCCTCCACTTCGGTGACACGAAAGACTTGGCTGCTTTTTGATGGAATTCCGCTGCACTACGTCCCCACCGTCATTTAATATGAACGCATTTCATATGCACAGATGCAAAAGTACTACCACTCTGTAGTACTCCACATACAGACTAACCCTGGATCATCTTCATCCTCTCTCTCTGTCTCTACTATGTTACAATTTTCACGAATAACGAAGAAAGCGATTTTGCTCGTGTCGTTCGGTTTTTCACTGACAATGAGTGGTAGTGGTAGCACGGAGTGAAGTAGTAGTTGAGAGAGAGAGAGAGAGAGAGAGAGAGAGAGATCCCACAGACAGTCAGTTTCACTGTAGGTATTCTACAATCATAGTGAAAGCAATGCAATGGAATGAGTTGAAGTGAATACTAACATTAAAGAAGAAAATGGAAAGCTTGAGAGAAAGAGAGCGAGAGAGAGAGAGAAAGCAGGAGAAATTATACATAAAGGACTGGCCGACATCAAGATGAGCAGAAGAGATACAAAAGACTCAGACTAAATTGCACAGTTTCATTTCAAGTTGACGCGTAGAATCCTGTGTAGCTTCATTTAAATCATCTCGGCTTGTTATAATAATGCGACTATAGATGTGATACGTGCCATTGTGCACATAATATTTGCATATAATTCTATATGAGCAGTATGCTCAGTTCCTGCTTGAATTTCTACATTACTACTACTCTATGCAATATTATAATATGTACATTATAGGGTAATCCATGAAGGAAACTAAAGCAGAGTCTAATGGCAACTTAATGTAGTCAGTCTTTCTTTATACTGTACTATACTCACCTAGAAAGAAGCTACCTATTCTTACCTATTACCACTTTCATATATACAATCCGTGTATAGTATATGCATGATAAAAGAGTACAAAATGTTTAGCTTTATATTATACGAAACACAGATTCAAGTGGCACAACGGAACTTTCAAGTGGAAATGATATTCATTATTTGCAATCTATTGAATACTTGCTAGAGCTGAATGTGTATAAACATTTAATTTTACTATTAGAATACACAAAGTAGGCTAACACTAATAATCTTTTCACTCTTCTAAACAATGAAACTAGAGCAGCAACAATAACACTCAAAATAATAACAACAAACATGTCAACATGAATTATAATAATTTTTAACTTGCCCAGGTACCTAATCCTGATTTTAATTTTAACATCTGTTTGCGCACAAGCAGAGTTTTGTACACATCAAATATTCCTTCTTTGTATTTAACACTTTCTGCAGGGGCGGTGAATCTTTGACCTTTTGTTTTTGTGAAATGATCCAGAAGGATGAGAGACAAGTATAAATTATACCTGTATGTTGCACAATGTTGCTTTGACAGGAGACAGAGCTGTAGGTAACACAAAATTGTTGAATTTATTGTTCGTCAAATGTACTTATGCTTGAATTGCGTAAGGTGGTTTATGGTTAGTGCATTGAATACGCAAATAACTAGAGTTGGTTTTAACTTGTGTATTCGATAAGGGTTTCATCATGTCATGTGTCAAAATAATAATATGGCAACCTATTTCCCTATTAGCATAACACGTAGTCAACTCGACTTTAATTAAGTTAATATGCATACATGGAATAGAAATGAAAGCAAGTCACGCTATATGTTCATTAGACGTGTCCATACCAGCTGAAACGGCCACAAAAGCCGAGACCATTCGAATTTCTAAGCGTACACCAATTTCAGCTTTGTTTTGACTTCCACAAGCTTCCACAAACACGCATGGAGTTGTATATACACATTTTTACCATGTCCACACATTTTGGTATTATAACACATCTTTTATGACGAGTGGGGGTTTATACAAATTGTTTTAACAGATATGTCCTTTCAGAGACGAATTTTATTGACTAATTTAGTCAGTTAATGTAATAAATGTAACACAGCGAGAGACGGATGTAAAACACACATAGAATTCTAGATGTGGAGACACATAAAACAGGCAAATGAGCCATTTGTCACGCGATTTGCGAGATTATCATGTTCTTTTAATTGGGCAGTGCAAAACTGGCAAGTGAAGTAGCATGGCTTTGTAACAAGTATTATTGGGAAGTAACAATTAATTTGTTATACAATTTGAGGTTTGAAGTAGTGGAATGGCCAATAGCATACTGTGCATTCTTCGTAAATCACTTTATGACTCGCCTTTTCTTCATCCATTAACCCTAGATATACTTTTTACATAGTACTTTACAATTAGCACAAACACAATGCAAATGTATATGCAAATATTAATTTGCAAATACAGCAGAAAATTTGTTATGATTATAAAAGTAAAAAGAACAAGTCACCAAAATTAATTGATGCCTTTAGATGGGAGTTAATAAGTAAGCTAAGCAAGAATCTTTTTTATTTGTAGTCAGTTATTAATTGTGCAATATTAATGAAATCACCTCGTCATAGAACACTGGTAGAAGTGTTCGTAAATCGAATGGGTTTAATAAAGTAACATTTCAAAAAACGAATGTTTGCATATTTCAAACTAGACAGGTAAACGAAAAAGAGGATTTTGCTGACAACAGAGAAAAGGAAAAGTAGAATATTTTAAAGTAAGTAGACGTGACATGACAAGACGGCAGGAAAAGAGGAAGAGCACGTAAGACTATGACTATACTAGTATCAGTACCTAGTATACGTATAGTACCTACTTATATGCAATGTGCGAACAAACGTCAGTGCATTTTGTGTCAGGAGTAATGAAGAGAAAAAAGTACCTTTCATGGGAGAGGCGGGTGCGATGCATACATCGCATGCAATCTTACACAAACTGAACTTCTAAAGCATGCAAGGTTTAAAGTGCTCATCTAAACATTTGAGAATAATTGAGAGCAAGTATTTGCTTTGCAGAGTAAGTAGTAGAGATGAAAAACAGGAAAGGCAAAGAGATAATGCACGGTTTGAAGTTTTCCGGATTAAATAGACAAAATAGAGTCAAAAGGAAGTAATTTGATAGAAATCAGTTACGGAATAAAATCTGCAATTTAGGTATTACGAACGAGGGGAAAATTTTGTATCTCAAAACTGAAAGTTTCTTCGAATTCCTTCTTACCATCACCCTGGGTTAGATAAAAGAATTATAAAACTCAAAGAAAATGAACATTACAGATGCTAGGGGAAAGATCATTGAGACATGAAACATTTTTAAGTGAGTGAAACGACGAGTCGTGCAGGAAAACTTTGTCTACTAAAACGACGCACTCCTGCTGGAAGGAGTAGTGCCTATCTAGTTTGGTGTTTAACTTTACTTAGGTATTGTAGTGCATTGTTCAAGTACATACTTTTCTACTGTAAGGTAGTAGTATATATTATGTGTTGAAAGGGTAGAGCACAAGATTCAAAGACGAAATCGGCATTAACAAAGTTAGAGCTGAGAAAGGGAAGGAAGAAGAGTGAAAAAAGGAAGGAAGAATAGCAAAAGAAACAAGACGCTTGAAAAGAGAGCGTCGTAGATCTTTTCTCTATTTTTCTTCAATTCTACATACGGACTGTAATATAACTCCAGATCAAGTTTGACAAAGACGCATGGGAGTAAGAGTACCTCTTTGTTCACGCCTTTCTCCTCTAGACTAATGCAAAGAATATGCCTACTAATGCATGCTTAAAAAGACTTACCTTTTTATTCGTGTGCAATTCGAGAAAATACATTTACTGTTAATTCTTTCTTCCTTCATCCTTATACTTTACTTTTTATAAGTATAGACTGTACGTTAAGACGTTTACAGTATGTAATAGCAAACAGTCTACTGCCTTTGGAAACCATTAATTGTACTTTGAAGATTGTAAAAATAATATTTGCTTATAATGCAGCATTACAGGCGAATGTTTACTTTAAGTACACGGACAAATAGTTTTCATACGTCATATCCTGTCATCTTCTGTGTGAAGGTATACAGTTAATAATAAATGCTCATAATGCACAAGGACCGGATATTTAACATGTATACAAGAGTGTAAGTTTTCTAGCAATATGTTATGCAATAGTAACAGTATGCTGTGAAAGTAAGTAGAAAGGAAAGTCTTGGAGTCGAAGACTTCGAGTGTCGTAAATTATATAACGTTCAGTTGAAAATGTGACATGATGAAATAGGGTACAATAAAATAGACAGTAGTACAGAGTACAATAAAACAATATTGTATAAAGTCATAAATACATTTTATGTGAGAAGTGTGGAATATTATTCCCGAAAAATATTGAAATTGCATTTAATGGTGGAAACTTTTCTTTATGTAATAGATTTGCGTTTTATTAGGGAGAATATCGTGGTTTGTAAATATTCTTGTGATAAAAACACAAAAGTTGCAATATAAAAACTCATTGTAGCATAATAAATCATTATGGCCGTGGCCATGGAAGAAAGTGGTTTGTGTACCTATATTTCATGGCCAAAGGTTGTTACATAAGTTACAAGTGGACTACTGTAGGATTACATGAAAGCACGATTCACGTTTTCATAAAATACCAGCCACAAAAGCACGGTTTACATATTGCGGAGAGTAATTTCCATTTCGGGAGAAAGTAAAAGTCTGATAAAATCCATTGATAAAAAGCGTAGATAGAATTAGCAATTTCATTTCGTTGCTTGACTAAAGAGTAAAAACTACAAAGGAAATGCCTAGCACGGATATGGTCTATACGCTAAGCTGTATTATTAACTCAAGTTGTTAGATGCCGCAGCATAGTGCATTCAGTAGATCTAAAAGGCTAAATGAATGTATAAAATCATGCTGACGGAGGATAAAGTAAGAAGTAAAAGAGAAAGAGTGAATGTCGTGCATTGAAAATCTCCTTTGGCAATTGCACACAAATGCGTGTGTGAATGCTTCTCATTCCTAAACATCCACCGAGCAAATTGCGTTGGAAAATAAAATGAAAGTGTTATACAACTTTTCACATTTGAACTTCATAAATAAATACGGGCAAAACGGAACTAACTCATACTGCTAATATAAACTCGCTGCAGGTACACAACTCAAATAAAAAAGCTTTGCTCACAAACCGAATTCATACATTACTTATTCCTTCTATCTCTCGCTATTACTTTGATAATAAATTCCATTTAAGAATAACCTTTTGAAGTTAATAATCAGAAAATTTATCAGGTAACTATTAGTATAAAACCTTGAATCGAAAACACGTCATCAAAAACGTAGTTACCTAAAAACTAAAAATTTCCCACAATAGAATTGAACAATTCTTGAAACTACTTTTGCAAATTATTCGGCCTTTTCAAAACCTTGAAGTTGCTTGGTGCATGACTCTATGAAAGAGTTAGCGTATAATTCGTTGATCTCAATACGAACAGAAATACATCGATATTCACTGTAAATGTAAGTACACCACCGATTTCACATCACGCATGTAACTACACATACATTTTCTGTCTGTATGTTTTATAAAAGCTATATTTGCGTACGTACGGTCGTAATATGCAAGCCTGAACAGTGTCGTACGATAAACGTGAAACTTTACAGAATCGATTTTACTGTGCAGCTAAGCCTTACTCTTTATACACTCTGGCTGTCTCTCCCATCATCCTCTTTCTCTATTCCAAAAAGATCTCTCTCTCATGTCGTTCCTCGCCGTAACAAAAACCTCACCACGTTGTATAATGCACGAAACGAAAGTGCAGCACAGAGTTTAGAAAAGAAGAGACCAAACCAGGCCAAACCAACTACAAGATTTTACTTTCTCTTTTCACTCGACACTTTTCCTTTTTTCCTCTGTGGGATACCATTGCGTACGTTTCTTTGCTTTTTCTCCATCTCTCCAATATACTCAACATCCAACAATGCCAGTGTTAACTCACTTACACTTTAGTTTACCGGATATTTTAGACAGTAGTTGGCGAATACCTGCAGTATTTATATATTTCAAAGAACTCTTTCAAAAACTGTTCGCTCAATGTCAACTCAAGCTTTCGATCTTTATTGCAAATTTTTCTTTCTTTCCAAAAGACAAGACTAGCCACTCTATCTTCAACACTTTTGACTGGCTACCGACATAAAGGCTTTAGTACTTGGACATTTTAAATCTCATAAAAGAAAGAAAGACCACTGTACGTATTACTGTAAATGCACCACCACATAGTTGTGTCACGTAAATGTGATAAGTAAAAACCAGGACAGCAAATATAGCATCAGAATTATGTAATTTTGCTACTGTTACAGATACAGCACATATAGAAAACATTTTATCACTACTCAGAGCTTGCATTTTCTTCCAGGGCTATTCATAGAAAGAAAAACAAAGAAAATCTTAGTACAGCTATTTGTACTTGTAATGTTTACATTACAAGTAGTTTACCATACTTTTTATACTGCACATGAAGATAGTTGCTTCATTTGACTTCAAGATTTCGTTTGCTTTGCACCGGCTTTTCAATTATTTGCAGCTGTTTGCCTGAAATAATGACACACATTTGTTTTTCAAGTGCACACGAACAAAGGATGCAGTTGTAAAAAAATGATGATGCATACTTTGTGAAAGTACGAGAAACCAGACATACCTAGCTACATTTGCTACATCCACATTCAGAAAGAAATATACGGACAGACATGGAAGAAGAGTGAAATATATATATTTAAAGAGAGTACAGATGCATACAACAGGGATGACGGATGCAGATGAAGTTATGTAAGTAAATAAGTCTTGACGTGCACACACGGCAGAAAGTAAAAGTAGTCCATTTGGTTTTGCATGTGAAACTTGGCGGCATATTTAACAATAGCAGATAAAGGCATTAGAATTTCAATGGGTTTGCCTTCGCAGCATCTGGAAGGCATTCCAGAGAAATTGAAATTGTAGCAAAACTTGGAAATTGAAAGTAAGTGTAAGTGTAAAGAATGTCATGACAGATATTGACAGTGGGATAACAATGAAAATTGAGACAGGCATGATACAAGAACACGAGAGTATTGGAAATTATATGAATACATTGGCCGTTTCTTCCTCTCGCCTTTCTATTTGCTTAGTAGAGCAATAAAAACGCAGTAAATATTCTTTATGCTTTGTTTCTATTGCCATGTTCGTGTGCACGTACAGAAAGAAAAGTAAATACACAGAGATTTAGCCGTCCGTCTAAATGTATCCACTTACAGTAAAATAGAAAATTCTTTGTTTGCATGGATTTGTGTTAGTGTTAGCGAAAAGTTAAGTGGTAATATTATTTCATATTGAAAATACGCGTGCACTCCCCCTGTTATTGTAAATATCATTGCAAATTGTATATTACCCAACGTGACTCTGTGTAGTTCAGTCTCAGTTTCAACTAAAGAAAAGCACAATGTTTGTTTATGGGCGATGACGCAGACACGGATGGGGTCTCTACAGTTGACAACGCAGCTTTCTCAAGAGTGCTCCATGGAGAAAGTGGTTTAGCCAGGCAATAGCAACAGAACAATGTAAATCGGACAGGCAACTTTATCGTTTATATTAAAAGCAATGGATATAGCAGGAAATTATGACCAAAAGCTGTTGGTTTTCCTTTTTTGTGTGTATAGGTTCATTTTATACAAAGGCACACACATGCATAACATAAGGGAAAGCCTTGGAGCAGACGGCAGCTAAACTAAAAACTATACATATATAGGTATATAATTTTACCAGTACCATATCTATTTGTTCCATTACAGTATGACATTGTCAGTGTGAGCACAGCCTATCCAGGAACTAGTTTCAGATGGAGTCGTCGTTCTTTCATTCGTATTTATGTAGGTACAAAAGTGTAACTTAGGGAGAAAGATACATAAATATATAGAACATATAGTAAGAGAATAGTGTAACATGGTAAGATTGCATTAGTGATTGAAGATGGTTGTGTATGGGAGATGTCTCTCATTTTTCGTTTTGTAATACTACACGTTTATATAATACGATAGTGCTGTTTGAATGAAGTAAGGGTCTAAATGTCCATTAGGTATATTTGAGAGAATAGGAAAGAAGAGTAGGTAAGTATATATAATCGAGTTTGTTGGGATACATTATATGGATATTATTAGGTGAGTGACTTGAGAAGAAGACTGTGAGCTGATTTCACTTGGCTCTCATGACAATTTTGAATAAGGGAAGAAAAGAGTCGGAGAGAGATGAGAATACTCATATTTACTACTTTAGTACTGATGATGCACTTAAGCCAGACATTAGTATCATGTGCACAATGACCGAAAAGAATGACAATACAAAGTGCTCCATGAGAAACAGAATCTCTGACTGCATATGCACAACGAACAGAGCTGAGTCTAGGTAGAACTAGAAAGTACTCCAGTCGAGAGAGCTGCATTGCATTAGCGTTTCTTTTTGCGTCTCTAACGACAACTATCTGTCTGTCTGTGTATACGCAATGAATATGAGGTTTTCAAACTCAGGCAGCTGAGAAATGAAATTCTTCTGCACAAATGTAAATATACAGTTTGTTTATAAAATTATCCTAGGTTTAGTATACACCCTTATTTGTAGTTGTTGTATGTTGCTGGTATATACTCCGTCAGTGAAGGAATTACAGTTGTATTATTTGTAGGTACATAGGTAAGAAAGATAAAAACAAAAAACTTGGCATGCAAGGTACTTGTTTTTGGATTTAAGCTAAGCTACATCTTTTCTGTCCAATTCTTGGAATGAGTTTCACTCAACTTTAACAAACAACATGCGATGACTACACAGAGAATTTATTCCAAACTTTCTTTTAAATATGGTGGTGTTCTTCACAAAAATACTTTCCAATTACTCCAGTACTCTGTGAACAAATTGTATAACGATGTTTGTCATTAGCCAACAGTACATGAAGAGTGGCCTGTAAAGGACAGAATTAAAAATAATTATAGAAACAATTTTAAGTTCCACTTTTCATGTTTAGAATACAAATACATAGGTATATGTAGTAGTTATTTTCGTTTAATGTTTCTTAGAGAAGAATACCTATGTGCAAATTACATCAGGGGTACCTACAACTTATAATTATGTTTGCATTTTCCATCATTTTAATATTTAGGTATTGCTTCAATTAAATTTTTTATTACATTACTTGCAAAATACAAAATAATACCATCAATCGGTACATACCGATTTTAAATACTTATAATCAGTGAAACATAATTTGATATCAATCTATCTGTATAAAACTAGGGTACGTAAATATTTCTGGGGGCCAAAGTATCAAAATTGTAGACTCTGAAAACACTCAACTATATTTACAAATAATACTCAACATGAGAATCCTCGCTCGAAAACATTGGAACCATCTTAGCAATATACAAGCAGTAATAATAAAATGAATAGTTTGAGATTTTAAGTCACGCAGGCAGCGGTTAATTGACTTATCAGATTAAAAGTTTAAATGACTCGTTACGCAGGACAAAGCGAAAGTGCATGTGTACGCATAGAAGAAAGCAATTCTGAAATGGCATCAAATTGGGGAGACAGCATCGAATCGTTGAACGCAACTATACTCTACTACATTAAGAAAACATGCTTTAGAGGAAAGAGCTTTTACTGTAGTTATTTCATTGAGCCGAGTGAGTGAACTCAGATGCTTTTTAATGTTGTTATTTAATCGCCTAATTAATTTTAAGCTTCCTCTCATTACAAGTACCAGTACCTAATTAAAACACAACGCAGCAGTCACAACGCAACATGTTCAACTGTCCAGCTGATTCTTAATATAAAAACTTTTTACTTTCAATTAATGAAAACAATCTTTATTATGTAGGAATATACAAAAGCCTGACCTTTTACTTAACCAACTGTACCTAATGTATTTCAGAAACATTTTATTTGCTTAAACCCATTCTGAACCGTTTCTGCATAGTCAAATATCTTAAGTTGTAGAGTTAAGTCTTAAGTTAAGTGATATTTGGTTGGACAAGAAATCTACCTAGTACCTATGTAGGAATGAAAATTAAATTCATATTTCAATATAAAGAAATTAGGCTGTTATATATCATCTGAGCAGAGTAGCTAGTAGTATTATATAAATTTTCATACACGTCTTTTCGTATGAAAATGATTGTAAACATTCTATGGTGTAACATGTATGTAATTCACCTACCACAAGCTAAAAGTGGAGAAAGTATACCACTAAACTACTAATAGGCGAAGATCCTTTAGTAAGTGGAGGTCTAGGTACGACAGAAAGTTTAAGTTGGAAAATGCACACGTGCATCTGTGGAGGATTAAAACAGTGTGAAAGGAGATAAGGCTGGTACGTTCAAGTCAGGGATTTATTGCAGAATTTTAACAAGCTCACAATGAAATTACTCGGCTTAGTTGGTTAATGAGGGAGCATTTGAGGATGTCAGCTTGCCATTGCAAATGTAGACGACCAACCGCATAAAAAAGCCAAGTTTCGCTGAATCTACGACTTGGTTAAAATTCCGCAAGTGACAAATTTTCCAGACTTACAAGCAAACCACCAGAAGTGTCATAAGCCGATTCGAATGAAACTTTACATGGCGAATGCTTTGCTCGATTGTACATCACACACAAAAAATTAGCTGCTAATACGCACATTTC
>JABASD010000379.1:0-82203 GCA_019776165.1 Pogonognathellus flavescens
ACCCCAACCAAGGGAAATTTCGACCCAACAAAAAATGAAACGAAGGTTTCAAAACAAGGTCTTTCAGATGCACACATTTTAGATTAAAAAAAAAGATGCATGTTTCGCGCTTATCGAATGGGCCAGTACCTACTCGACAAAGAAAAAAACCTGTACAAACTGAAGATGATGTATTATGTGATGCTAGTATTAAAATTTGACAGACACACAAATATTTACAAACTCATATAAAGATGCAAATAATTTCATTTTCTTTTAAAGTAAAACAAAGGCAATTTTTTATGCTCGCATTAATGAAATTCGACATTTCGATTATTAAGTCAAGTTGGAAAAGTTGTTTTTATGTTGACATACATGATATATTGCATTGGTTACCCACATTCGCACAAAGAATATTATAATACATGGTTTAGGATAATGCTATTGCACAATTGGACACATCATTGGCTCTTACTTGTACTTGAGTCGAATACAAATGATAAAGAGAGTCGTGCTCAGTTGCACAGTCACAGAATTGTATCACAGCCATGCACAGCACACAGACACACCACATCTTGTTTTTTATCCAAACTTTTTGTTTTCTGTAGTATTAAGTACAAACACAATAAACTGTGTAGTGTACCTATATACGTACATGCAACCTTAAAACCCATGGAACTACTACCAGTATTACATTGTGTGGCTGGAGAAAGTGGGAAGTGAACTCTGCCGCATCACACACACACACACACCAAACACAACCCTTTTACAAACAAGTCGTTACAATTCCAAGTGTGTTTTTGTACTTTCTTCTTTTTGATCGGGTGTGGTTGTACTATATAGCAAAAAGGTGCTATATAGATATAGATAGTCGCAGCATTTGTGTATTATGGAGAGAAACAAAAGCATAGGAAATATATAGAGAGTACATGAAAGGAAAGAAGATATGAGAGATCAGGGCAGGGTATTTCTTTACTGTGAGTGGACTAGAGTAAAGTAGGAAATATTGTGATGGGTTGTGATGTGATACTGAGCTGAACCCACTTATTGTTAGTGTTATGTTTGTAAAAAGAAGAAGGAGAATAAAGTGTAGTGGTATATACAGTAACAGAGCGGCAAAGCATAAGGTTATAGTTTTTAGCAGTAAAACGCGCACCCGAAAAGAAAAGGCAATACAGAACATTCGTGCATTCGGAAAGTACATCCATCCATAAGTAAGTAAATAAATAGGGACGCTTGGGTATACCTCAAATTACGTAAGTAGGCCATTCCTACATACAGTTCAACTCAAATGCACCACCACCACTGTTTACCAACACTCTCTACAACAATACCACATTCTCGACCCGTGTGTATTCCGTAATATGTATTCCTGTTGGAAATTCAACATCCTTTTATTTTCTTCTGTTGTTTCTGTTTGTTGATGCACTGGAATTCTAACAACTCTGATACAATTCTGTACTACACGACAAAGTGAGAAACAAAATGCATTGTGTAGAGAGAACTGTATAGAATTTCGTGAAATGTAAGTAATGCAACTACCACCCGTATATTTTACTCACAAGTTTTAATATACTATCTGTATGGTTTACAGGTTGGGTTTTCGTAAGGATATTATGGAAAATTTAGTTTTCTGTATACTATAATAAATATACATGCTATGTGCAGTAACTGTGCTTCTTGCAGTTCATTCTCTAATAAAGTTTCTACTTCTAGCAACCAACAAGGGCGAATAACTACAATATTTATAATCAACTGTAACTAAACTGTGTCATGATAAGGAAACAGCAACCAAACAAGAGAAAGAAAGAGCAGTAGGGAAAAGGAATAAAATAAAGGCAGTTTTCATTCGAAGGTGCCCTCTTAGGAGCATTTGTTTTTATACATTACAAACACAACATCTTCCTTACATCTCATGCATATTTATATTTCTCCCAAGAAAGGCTTCACTTACTTTCTTACTTCATGCAACCTTTATTTACAGTCTGAGAAACCTTGAATGATCATTTGTACTTACGGAGATGAACAAAAACAAATTATCTTTTAATGAAGTCTGCATCCTCCAATTGTCCAATTAGTAACATGCAATGCTATTAACCTACATAGCAATAATCATCGATTTTTTCTTCTTTTTTTCTAATTTTGGAAAGTAAACCTGAAACGCTGGACTATGAGTAAGCTGCAGGATTTCAAAATACCTGCAAACTAATTTATAGAATTTTACCTGGTTTAACGAATAAAAGCTACATGGGACCTTAAATCCTATGTGTATGTAGCTATAAGTTAAGTTACAGTTTGGTTTTGTGTGAATGGAGAATAAATGTAAATCTGTGTAGCATGTGTGTTGCAATGGTCGCATTGCTTTTAGGAAATATGTAAAAGCTTTAAGATCTGGTGTTGTTCATCGTCTGACATGTTGTACTTTGGTTTCTGAACACAGAGAAGAACATGGCACATGATGATACAACAAGAACAACACACACGAAAACAGGAGAGGATGAGGATGACTCGTTCATAACATAACATAACCAAATGGCGAAGCCATCAGAAGGACATAATGTAACTATCTTTAGTGATATAGGCTAGATAGAGATATTGCAAACCATTAGCACGTTACACTGCTGCAAGATAAATAAATGAGACACAGCACAGCAGCAACCACTGTGCATTTCTCCACGTTGTGTAGTAGTATGTACACACAGCCGACTAAACCAAAAGTGGAAGTCGAAAGAGAAAATGTGGCCAGAACGATCTTCAGCTTTCACACGTATATACTATCTGCAAAATACCTTTACATGAATTTCCCTATACAAAAACAAGGTGCAGAGGAACTATATACCATTGGCGGTGTTATATTATAAAAGTGTGAGTTTAGTATTAAAATGTTTGTAAGTTAAGAGTATACTAATGCTGGTAAATGGTGTAGTAATGGTTGTGTCGTCGTGTATTTGTGTATAGAGAGACCTGAGTGTAAAGTATATAATATAGTATGAAGAAGGTGATAAAGATAAAAGTGGAGTAAGTGTGCGGGAAGAGCTGAACTGTTGTGAAGTGTTGTATGGAAAGTAAGAAAAGGGAAAACGTAGAGAGGTATGTAATATGCCTTTCTGGCTGGTAATGTAACGTCATGCAGCTAATAAGTGATTACAGAGAATAGAACAGTTGAGACAGATAAGTCTTTGGCTACTCCAGAGATACTGTAGTAGCCTTTTAGTTTGAGTCAACTCGTATTGCATCTCATCCCATCTCATAACATTAGCAAAAGCTACCGCAGATCAAACTTTGGTCATTAGTTTGGTCTCTCCGTCTAATAGTTGTTGTTTTACTGTTTTGGGATGGCAAGGAATGGGAGGGGTGTGTATGGAGTAAAGGATGCTGATGCGATATGCTGCGGACTTTTGAGAGACGAGAGAGAGAAAGAGTCTGCAAACACATCAGGCTGAAAACTAATGCAGTGTAATATAATAATAATAATAATTATATATAAGAGTGTGTATTATATTATATTATAAATACATACCTCTCGACTACTAGTACAAGTTTTCTTTGGCACAGCTGCGACTGAAAACTGTTTCGAAGCTTTTACTTTTACTAGCCAAGCCAACTGCAGACAGAGAGACAGGGAGAGACTTTGTTCGTTTCAAAGATGCTGGTAAGTGATACGGATAAAAGTGTATACACAAAAGTAAAAGCAAAGGAATGGAATATATATGTACAGATAGAAACTGTAATGGCAGTTTTGTTCCAGTGTCATTCCCTTAACTTATTCGGACTTGACTACGACACAAACGACAGTGGTGCAATGTCTGCGAGTCTCTTGTACTACTTTTCATGAGAAAGAAAGACGAGGGCTCGTTCTAAGAGAAGGAGGAGAGGCTACAATATTGTGTTATGAGAAAGAAGAATAATTTTATGCTGATCGTGCCCAGCTATAGTTCTAAGGAATTTGCAATTATTTCTCATTTGCTGAAATTTCTCGACAAGTTTTCAGTGCAGAACGTGAAGTAAAAATAATTAATGTAATGGACAAGGCGAAAGAATGTCGGGAATTAAACTATCTGCTGTTTTTCACATCTTAAGACTTAAGACACAGAGATGGGCAACTAAACTACTAATACCTATACAAGTACTACAAGTATAGTTCTGGAGAAGTACTATAGCATTAGGTATAGGTATAGCTCTATAGTATTATAGGTGGGGAGTAAAGAGCAAAGAGGTACCTATCTACTGTAAATGTAAGTTGTGCAATTCATTTTGTGTGTCTTGTTATATTACAACTACAAGTAAGTAGGTACTACTGTAGTACATTATGTTACGCTAACTTAACCTACAGTTTCACGCTAGCTTGGTTACGTAAGTGCTACTACATGGAGCTTTCTAATTTATTTCTCGTTTGTCACCGACTCTGTTTAAAAAACGGAAAGCGCAGTTTTATTATTGTGTCTTTTCTGTACATCCTACACTTCCTTGCATTTCTCTAACGTGATAAGAATTATTCATAACTTTGCTGCGTACTTTCACCAGACAAGGTTGAATTTTTTTCTTTATGAATTGAACGAAGTAAATTGTTGAATGTTTCTTTGTTTCAGTTGTAAGTAATTATTATTTTGTTGTAACTGAATATTCTCAGTTCCGCATTTGAAAAAATTAGCACTGTAACTAATATTTAAATTCTAATTTTGTAGGTCACAGCGTCTTCGACCATTCCGTCGTAGTAAATATGGGTATTTAGTATTTAGTATTTACGTGTACTATTGTGCCATAATATTTTGAGTTTTCAATGACAAGTCAACTAAATTGATTTTTTACTTGCGGTTGATGTCAAGTCCCTGAAATATTGATGAGAAAAATGAAGGAATAAATAAATAAGGGAAGTGCAAATACTGATTAGTATTCGTAATATAGTTGGTTAGATATTGCATGTATCGTTTGTCGGTGTATGATATAAGTTTTTTGAAACCACGATTCTCAAAATGCGTGCATAAGGTACATATATAGGTAGGTGTGTTGAGTCTGTTGAGTAAATTTTGTGTTAGAGGGACTTTTAGGGAGAGTGTTATCATATCTGTATGAAGTATGAATGTTCTTTCGTCATCTCATTTTATTTCATCCGATTTTCTTTCAGATCAGGTTCGTAGAAGTTATTCATGCGCACGTACTAATATTACGGAGGGTGGTTTGTGGTTTATTGTTACTTCCGTTTCGTCATATTATGCTTATGTTTTATTTAGCATAGAGAGTTATGTCAAAACTGAGCACGGCAAGTAAAGTTTATTGCTGTATGTGAATCTACTCACTACTCACGTCAATGACTAATGTGCACACTTATATAAGTGCACTGCTTCTATCTCCGTTCATCTTTCTGAATGTATTTCGCAAATGTTTAGTTTGGGCAGAGTGAGAGAATGTTTAGGCACGGCGTGGTTGAATATTGCCCGTGCGATACGAATACCTAATAACAGAGAGCAAGAGTAATATTACGGAGGTGAGGATATGATAATATATTTCGCTACGGCGTAAACAGAATTACAAGTTTTGCTTTGGGCGTGTGGGGAACAACTTATTTTCCTTATCTTCATAAATGAGTAAGTGTAATAAATGTAATTACAAAGCATACAGAAGGAATGGGAGTATGTGGAGTACTTTCCCCTTATCTTTCACTTAATATATTCATAAGCCACGAGTAAAGTGATACATTTAGTTTATTGTTTCTCTCTTGTTTTATAGTTTTGTTTCAAACACTCGTAGAAATTGTGCGTGAGGGAATATCTCAGAAACAAAGGGAATTATGCATGAAGAATGAAATATTTTACGGTTCTGGAAGATAAACAATAAATGAAAAATCCAGATTCAAAAAGTTATTGAATTAATTCTAAAAAGTTAAACAAAATCTGTAAACTTTTTCTTTTAGTAAGTTACCTGTACCTATGTAAATTATATTTGTATATCCGATCTGATTTTCTCTTTTGCAAATCAATTCGAAACTGTAGAAACTAATTGGCATAAAGATGAAACCCAGTAAAATTTAAATCCGATGGTCACGCACGTCATAAACCTCTGAGAACAAAATGTTGTTCTTACTGAAAATGTAAAAAACGCACTTACAACATAAACAAGCTCTCTAGAAAGTGAAAGGAAGACTTCTAATGTATATATTTCAAGGACAATACTATTCCAAGTAAACAGGTTGTACATTTTTACTTCTAGTGTTTGTTTTCCTGTTTACTAATAAATGATATCCTGGTGAGTCATATCTACCTATTTAACTACGCAGAACTCAGAAAGGATTTTCGCTTTTCCTTGTAGTACAATATACTAGTAGTATGCAAGCTAATATTTTTTCATTTCATATACTGGACTCTTATTGTATTGAGGAAATGTTTGCAGTTTGCATTGCATTATCTGCACAAAGTAGATCATGAAGGATGTTTCTTGACAGAAAGCAAATAAAAACATTTCTTCTCTCTTGCTCTCTCATTTAATTTTCTTCGCAACCATACCCGTCATCCTTGCACACCGAACTCTACATCAAAACCGTATAGTCTCATCCATATCGTGCTATATAAAGCGGTGGTATAATATAATGGTTACTTTGTGCTTTTAAGTAGTGGTGTACTCACAAAGAATCAAAAAGCAGTTGAATGCCACTCTCCAGACAGAGATAAGGGAAAGAGAAAGTAGTCGGGTGATGACTTCAATACACAGGAAAGACGTAAGAGTCGTATCCGATGGAAATGTAATAGTAATTGACGTCGTTTCATATTATTATTGAGAGCTTGATGTGAAAGTTTACTCAATTTGATTCGATTTCTCTGCCAGGAAGGTTCACTGTTGGATTCGTTGATGCGCCATCCCATATATAGCCACACTGGTGGTCTCCATCAGTCTCTCCATCATATAAAGCCTTCCCTTCAGTTTGAAGCATTTACTTTCTCTATATAAACACACAACATGTAGAGACTTGTCTAGAAAAGGAAGTTACATTAAGATACGAAATGGCACGTAACAAAACATTTCGTAAGGTACAGAGGGAAGGTGTCTTTAAATTTACCACAGAGGGCTTTTAAGAATTTACTGCGTTTCTTCGTCATACTCAATACTGTAGTGGTGTCCTTATGACTATCTCAGTCATGAAGCCAGTGGTATCTCCGCTCGGTTTTCATTTTTATCGTTTCAACTGCTTCTTTCATGGATATCCCCACACAAAGTACTTGGTGAAAGAAATGGGCAAGAAAAATGCCTGCCTTTAGTATATACCTATCTGTAACACACACACAGACATGATTTCTTCACAATACTACAGAAAACTAAAAAAATACTTACGATCTTTTCCCTCGGTCTTGGTCCTTCTCTCTCGGACCTTGTAGCTCACATATCCTCCGCAAGCAGCAAGGGTTAGCTTTTTGTGTAGGAGTAATAGAAAAAGAGTCAATAGTTATATGTACACATGATACTATGTTATGTTACATTCTCGTGAACCATCTCATGGTTTTCAATCGTCTTCTTCCAAGTCCTCCGTGTATTTTCCGAATTGTATGTGCATGTGCGTATCTATAAAGTCCATTAGGACTAGTACAACATGAACAGTCCAAAAGTGCGTTTTTTTACTGTTACTCATCCGCACACGATGATCGTGACTATAACATACGTGACAAAGATGAGCACATAGCTGTGTGTGACTCAGCTAGCACATATAAACATACATTGCCATGAATGGAAGGGACATGAAAAGAAACGCGTTTATAGGACTTATAATAGTCGTATTTATATGTACTTATGTATATAGTGGATTTTAGTGCATGAGAAAGAAGATAGTGAGAGTTGCTGCTGGTAGGAAGAGAGACGTGCCCAACTCTGTAAGTGACAAATTGCCGTAATAATGTAATTGGTGCTGGAGCTTTTGTATGAACTGTGTGTAGTTGTAAAGCACGGACTGGAGTAATAGTCGGATAGATAATGGCACATAGATAGTCTGTCTCATTCTCATTGCTACTCCATAAGTTCTTTATGTTTCGGACCGACTATCAACTTTGTTATGGGTCTTCATTTGACTTTTCTTCTATTACAGGAAGTAAAAGTAGCTTTAGCAGAAATGGTTTTGTTTTGCTGCTTAGGGGTTTGTCGCAATACGAGACATTTCTTTGGCTTAAGCAAGTGCGCATTTAGATAAGGACTGTTTTCACTCGAGTAGATTTTATTAGTGAGCATTTCTATCTACTGTTATTATTATTATAGTACAATATGTGGCCTTAGCCGTATGTTTGTACACAACGTGTATTTTTAAAATGACTTTACTGTAGTAATAGTTAGAAAATGTATTTTGAAATACATACATAATACACCACAGATGGATAAAGGATAAAGTACACATTAAGGTTTGTAAGAAGGTACTAGTTGTTTGATGTTTCTCTTTAAAAAATCTGTAAATGAGATCTGAAGGAAGAACCGCGATTACTAGCAGTTTAATTGAATGTGTACAATGTGGGATTGGATTGTTAATGAAAATTAATTGAAGTACCGTAGTAACTTTTAATTAGCAGAAAATAAAAATTACTTTGAGTTTCTCTTTAATCTTCGTAGTTTCTTTGCAATGCTTTGGTAATTGGTACACCAAACCTTCTACTTACATTCTATGTTATCGAAATACCTTTAGCAACTGCAGTTCTAATTTCTACACTATTGGAATCAACTCACAGAGGAGAAATGTTTCTGAGTTAGAAATAATCCACATGTCCGTATCTCTGCTCTCTCCGCTTTTTGATTATAGGTGTGTTCAACTTGTGAAAATGAACATATAGTTAGGTAATATAAAATATATAGGTGAATCAATTGTTAGCAGGCAGAGGAGAGTCACCAGACTTTAGTTTTGCAGTGTATGTTCTTATATATTGGTGAGAATGAGTTGGAATGTAGGTGGAGGCCCGCTGAGGAGCTGTCGACAAAGCAATAAGGAAGTAATTAGGAAACGAAGTGAGAATTGCAAGTTGTAAGAACAAGAAGACAAGGAAAGTCAAGTCGCCTTTAGTTACATCAGCTCAGCTCAAGTGCATATTAGTATGTAGCAGGTGAAGTAAATCTTCCACTCGAACTGTTTCTATATGAATACTCCACGTACCTTCTTATTCCTATATATATAGATATGACTATAATATATTTATAAGTATTCTCTATATGTATATGCCTATGGCTATGTTCATGAAATCACAATCAACCAACAAGCAAAGGAATCCAAGCTGATAAATGCAATGCAGCAAACGAATCCCCTAACTCTGAGTACAAATAGTAACTACCATATAACTATATTTAGTATTAGTATTGCTCCTAGCTGTTATTCGTATACATACGACTTACTCCTACTAGTACATCGACGACAATAGTACCACATTACTACACAGAGCTAACACTAAGCGGATCTTTTCCGCTGGTTTGTTGAATCTGGATTATTATTGTTTCAAAGACTACGCGAGCAAAGGCTATAAGTATACACTAACATTTAGCAGAACTGTGAAAGACACTAATAAAACGGTGAACTCAGGTAGTTCCCTAAGATCTATACGATTTACTTCGTTTGTTTGTACGCTTATCTCTATAGAATTTCCTTTCTATTATAGTTAATAGGAAAAGGTTGTAAATTGCGTCTCTCTCTTTCTCTCGAGTCGTACAGTCCTCTGCTCTCTCTTGTGACTTCCTCTTTTAATGATAATAGCAAAGTGTGAAGTGATAAGCTTAAACCTACATACCTACATGGGATAGCCTGTCACATTTCTATAATAGTTACACTGATATTATTACCTTCTTCGTATTCTGTAGTAATATACTTGGGTAGATTTATTTTATTATTTGTTTAAGATGCGACAATAAGCAAAAGCTTCATATAATATTTAGGCATGGAAGGTATACAATCGTTGCTGGTTGTTGCTTTCCCTGAATAGATATTTTAAGGTTGATTATTATTTCCTTCTTCTTGCTGGGATTATACAGTATTCTTACTATTGAGAATAGATTCAGAGGAACAGGCAATTCTCTTGTCAGTGTTATACAGCACTACTACAATATTGGATTGCATTGATCATTGTGTTTGACAAAATGAGACAAGTCGTAAGTTGAGTAAAGCCGGATTTTTCATATTGAATGTGATGATGTGAATTGTGAAGGGATGACATGTCGACAAGGGGAGAATAGCACTACAAGGAGAGAGCTAAAGAACAAGTGTCAAATTGGAACTGAGGGCTTATAGGATAATAGAGAGGAGATTTTCTTTTTCACAGTTTTAGGAGAAGAGTGTGCACAGATGATTCTGTACTTCATAGATGATTTTCCCTAACGCTCATGTAAATACAAGACAAGAAAGTGATTTTTCTCGTAAGTTTCAAATGTAAGTCAATATACATCCTTGTGTATAGTGTAAGAATCGGAGTGCCATTCAGTAGAAGCATGAGAGGAAAAGGTTCAAGTTGAATTTCAACATTCAAGAGGTTTATTCCGTGGCTTATAGAGAGATATATTTACAGAAAGTATGGCTATGTCTTTATGCTTTTGCTAACAAGTCATACTTACTTGTTCGTGAAATACTACTGCAGGTTATTTCTGGCTATGTATTATTATCTTACACACTACATGCCCTTTTGTACGATCAGTAGTATAGAAAATGTTTTATGAGTCTAGACAAGATTGAAAACTTGAACTCTTTCGTAGTTCATCGGATGCAATCGGATTTATGTCCAGTGGTGGTGGTGGTGGTGGTGGTGTGGCAGTGGTAGCTGTCGTGGTGCGATAAAGTAGAAGAGGAAGATAGGAAAAATATGAGACCACAAAATTTTTTGATCGGACAGTAGTACAGTGCTCTGCTGTGGTTTTACAAAGGTAACATAACGGAACCGAAAAAAGAGTTCAGGTATTGAACAGAATGAAAGTAATGTAATGCTTTCCTATATTATTTTCTATGTAAGTATTATGGTTCATCTATATAAGTTTTTTCGGCTTATGCGTAGAGGTAATCCAATTCCCCTGCTCTTTCTTACCTTCTCTCTGTGACTAATGTATAATATTACTACTTGTATGTTCAAAAGGAATGGAAAAACCACGAAAAGTCATTCTGTGTGTAATAGTGTGGAGCAGTTGGATATATACGACCGAGTTCGAAAGGCTCCGTCTCTGGTCCACATGGATTGAGTGGATTCTGATGTGAATTGTTAGAAAGGAGGTGAAATGGGAGAATGAAAAGATTTTAGATTTACTCTCCTTAGTCTTAGCCTTTTTCTTCGTTTACTATTACTTGCAGTAGTCTTACTACTATTATAAGATCGTGTTCAGTCTTTCATTCTCAGAAAACAAGTAGTCTACAGAAGTAGGAGCGACTTGTGTTCCTTCTTCTTCTCCTTCCTCCTTCACCACTCTAGACTTTATTGAAGCTCATTGCTGATTAATTGGGACGTAGCTTCCTTATTGTTGGAAAGTAACGATTTTTTTCTTCTTTTTACTAGTTTTTATATAATCTGTTTGGGTTTTCCTTTTATTTCCAGAGTTAAGTTACAAGAACACAAGACAGTCACACTAAACCACATACAGGAATGAGATTCCTGGCTTGGTTAGCTTTTACTAAATGCTCTTACTCCTTCTTATACACTTTTATTCTCTTCTTCTTCTGCAGAGCAGGAAAATCACGGATTTTGCGAGAAAATACTACAGCCACACTTATACACGCGGTTCACATAGCATCATATGCTCTTGTACCTATGTACTATTTCTATATAATTAAATAGGCAGTGTAGTATTTTGATGTTGCAATGCATATAGTGTAAGCACTATATTACATTCGCATCGCATTCCTATCGCAATCGGAGTATACGGTGAGTAAGAAGGTTAATAGCTACTCTTCTGCACTCATTGCTTGTCGAGCTTGTAATGTTCTTTCAGAATTCGCAGTAGTCGGATAGTTTTCATGTTAGTCCAGAGAGAGAGAGATTGCACTAAAATCTGAGGACCTGAGATAATACTGTGACTTGGATTAGATTTTCCTTCCTCAGCTCCTTTCTTCTCATCTGGTATAATACCAGAAAACTCTGTGTAATGATCTGATATGCTCTGATTCCTTTCTTCTTTCGTTTTACCTCGCCTAGATTTTTCCTACTGACTCGACTGTTTTTTGTGTCAAGGTGTAATGACGTGTGTCTTTGTCTTTAGTCTTAACAAGACATTCAAATTCTTCCCAACCATCGAGTGTCAGATATTTTATACATTTTCAATTATAAATATATCTTTTATCCACAGCACAAAATATAAAATAACCGATGTGTTTCAGTAGTGCATTGTCGCATGCATGTGCCTACTCTAATTGATTTATTACAGTAAAAAACAACTACTTATATAAGTTTTACTTAAAACAGTAACGCTTATAATAGGATGTTTCACAAGTCTCAATATTCGAAAATGTATGAAGGTTGAAATTGCGTGAATTAGATAAAGGTGTTGTATGCTAATTTTGTTAGATTGTTTATTTTTGTAACCTATATTTAATATACAGATAGATTAGAAAACGAAGTATTTAAAAGTGTGTCTGTATATTGTTTAAAAAAGTAAGCATGGAATATATTATCGGAAAACGAAAATCACAGAAGGTTTTGCATACGAAGTCACATTCTTACGATTACTTGTAGTTGTAGACCTTTTGTAATTTCCCATTAATTTTCTGATTTTTACATTATCACACCTTTTTACAGGTTATTTGTAAACATACTAAGTATGTAAATATATCTTTTATACATGTACTATGTTCAATATTTGGTTTAGTGCAAATCACTTTTTCTCTAGTTAGCAGGATGACCAGAACAATTACAGAAACACAGGGATTGGAAAAAGTAGTGAGGAGTAAATGGAAGTAAGAGCTTGGCAGGTACAAGACAAGGGGAGTGTCTTAATGGATGTTTGTAGGAAGAATGAGTTGATCGTGAAGAAGAGAGAGAGAAAGAAAAAGACTCCTGTAGGCTTGCAATGATTAGATGAAATGGAATGAGAATAGGGAATAAAATGGTGAAGTGAAAGTGAATGTCTATCGGAGTGGACTAGAATGAAAATGCAGGCATATTAAAGGAATCAGAAGTTGTTCTGACATTCTCCTACTCTGCTCCATACACTCCTACTACATTTCTTCGCACAACTTACACAGAACACTAGTGCTGTTTTATATTAAGGGGGAAAAACTGGTCGTGGTGGTGGTGGATGAGAGGGAGAAAATGAAAGTATGTGCCAAGTATGTAGTCATAGCTTCCTCTTGTATTAGTATTGCTATGTAATGCTCTAATGTTGAGTAATGCAATCGTATACTCAACTGCTCTATTCTTACTTTAACACACGACACGCAGACTTCCCCGTCTATAAGTCGTCTATATACACAGCTCTGGTCAATAAATACAAGTAAAAGTGTTTTCCATGTTTTCGTGGCCTTGCTTATCATACAGATAGACATTTGCCCGAAAACTCTAAAGCTATTGCTATGTATGTGTATTAGCTGCTATGTATGTGTACATATGTATCTAAGTGGTTGTACTGTACTGTACTTGCCGGATATTTTGAGGAACAGCGATTTTTTTGGTCTGTATACATATATGCTTCAATTATACTAGATACAGCTCTGCCTAAGTACATTGAATACATCGATAGAGCTGGGAGAGCTGTGTGTAATGTTACACAGTAAAAAGGAAGTTGAGTTTAGGCGTCACAGTTTAGTCATCAGAGGGAGAGAAAGACAGAGAGGTGAGAGAAAGCGAGGGAGGAAAAGAAAAGTATAATGGAGAAAAGAAAATCCATTGGGTTGGTTGGTGTGGATTTGCCTCGTTGTTTCTCACATGCCCGATTTTTATGGGAGAGTAACTTTTCCATTGCGGTCTGACAATGGGCTCCAAATTGGAACAAGGACTATAAAGGGGCTGGAAACTCTAAGCCTCATAAAGGAAACAACATGCTGCTGCATCAAATAGACTCACAGGCATGTCATGAGTCTATACGACGTGTGTATAGGTATACCCTTCAAAACTTCGTCTCTTCTGTCTAGAACAGAACTAAAGATTGTACAGAATATTATTGTCTTGCTGTACTGTATTTTAGTAGGTACATATGATTGCATCTACCAGATGCAACGAGTACAGTTTTTTCTGTCTCTGGGTACTAGAGACAGTATGTGGTGCATTGCATAAAGGTACACCACGTACTTTTGTATGAAATGCAACGCAATGTAAAAACAAAATCCAGAAATATATGTGAACGTTGAATGTGCATATGAAGACGTTGCATGCTAAATGTGTTAGCTTACTTATTTTTTTGTATATTTACATTTGTAGGTAGCAGCTTGGTTCTTTTCTTGAATTACTTTAATAATGTACATAATATTATACAGAAAAGTAGACATTATGGAATGAGAAAAATGAAAATCACAGATGGTTTTGCATATAAAAATACTGCACTCTTGTACGATTATTTATATAAATCGTAGAACCGTTTTGAAAGCAAAGGTTAGGTTCATCTTATTTTATAAGAAGGAAGGAAGGAGTGTGGAGTTCCATTGGAATATAGAGTCAAATGTCGTCATCTTTTGTATATACTAGTAAAGAAATAAAGTAAGAAAAGTGTGAAAGGGAAAGCATAAAACAAAATCGGAACAAGACTCTCGTTTTCTGTGCTATTGCTTTCTTTTCAGTTCAAATCTTATCCGTATGTATTGGATTGCATTGTAAAGTGAAAGGAAGTCATTGCTTTGTTATCTTTTGTTACTTGCATTTCTCTACGGTGTGCTTGTACATGTAGTTGTCAGACGAAGAAGGTACCTCCATGTAGAAAATATTCTTTGTTTCTCTTCTTTCCGTGTGTGGATCGTATGTTTAAATCGGATGAGCGTTATTTCTTGAAAGCATTCATTTCAATATCACTCCAAGTTGTAGTTTACGTCGTCCTGCACTTTTTCTACTTAACCATCAACAGTATATAGTACAAGGAAATAAGAGGTCTTCTACACTCTGACTCACTTCACACTCGTGACAAAGAGAAAAATCCCAATAAGAAGTGTTAGACCATTGTATATATTTACAACGTTATATATTCTTATATTACATCAAGTCTGGTAAAACTAAGACCATAACTAATGGATAGAAGAGAATAAATACTTTATCCAAGACCGTGCACACTAACAATGTAAAAAACTAACAATCAGTACACATTCTACTCCTAATCCTTTCTTCAGTACTAGACTTGAAGTTGAAATAGCAATCGAGGTGTTTTTGCTTTTACATTCGTTACGCAAGAATGAACTTACGAATTACGATTTTCTAAACTTAGTTATTTACCCCTATCTTTTACAAGTGTGTAGGAGGAGAAGAATATAACCCAACTAGTAATAGTTCCACGAGCAGCACTAGCGTGTGGTAAGTAGTCGTGGTCGTATCGTGGGTGTAGTTTTTCATAGTTTCTTTTGGATCTTAGAGTATGTTCTTCGAAAAGTTGAGTGGTTTAGTCTGGTGGAACGATTTTACTCTCTGTTGCTCTG
The DNA here is from genome assembly GCA_019776165.1 of Pogonognathellus flavescens. Taxonomy (NCBI): domain Eukaryota; kingdom Metazoa; phylum Arthropoda; class Collembola; order Entomobryomorpha; family Tomoceridae; genus Pogonognathellus; species Pogonognathellus flavescens. The sequence continues at coordinate 15,515 of JABASD010000379.1, forward strand.
TTCTGTGTTGTTTTCGTGGTATACATCGTTAAGAATGAAAATACTGCTGGTATTATTATTACAGTGGAGTTTATGTGGCTATGGTATTTCCAAGTTTATTTTTCCTATATATACCTTATAGGTATGTAGGTATAGTATATACCTGCATGAAAGTACCATAGGTATATATTATACAAAATAATGTATGTAGGTTTGTATAGCATGTAGGGCAAGTTAAGCTGACTTGACTTGGCAGTAATAGTAGTTAGGACGATGAGAGAAAAGTATAAAGTACAACATTAAACCGAAAAGGAGAGTCTCGTTCATTTTCGTGTTACTTTCAGCAGAGCGTTGTGATTTGAGCTGAGAGAGAGAGAGAGAGTGGAGCAGAGCTCTCTCTGTAAGTCTTATTGAGTAGAGAAAGGAAAACGAGTTGCAAGAGAAAGATAAAGTAAAATCTGTAGAGAAATAAATTGAAACATTGCTACAAGCAGTGAATTAGTGTTCCTTTCTCATAGCATTTCGCTACCTTCATCTTGCTTTCTCCTATATAGTGTGTGTGTTATTTTATATTATGTATTGCCTTGCTTTGTATGTACTTCTACTACTGGTACTCTGTTTTGTGTTGCTGAATACTTTGTGGTACACTACTGCACGAGTCAACGTGAAACAGATACAGATAGCGTGTTTTTGTTGCTTTTAAAAGCTGAACCTGTGTGTCTGTGTTTTCTAGAACAGTCTCAAGTACATAGTGCTTACGTGTACTTGGCTATATATTTTATAAGCAAGTTTTATTGCATTTATCAGGTCAGTCGTGCTGTACTCTAACATAAGGAAAGATCCTATATATCAAGGTGGAGGTAATAATAGTCGTGTGTTTTATTATGTTACGCTAAGTATACATACGTTAAGTTCCCGTTAACTTCCTTGAGTAATGTATATTGAAAAGACCACAGGAATGCGAAAGTAATGTTTTAGCTGTACGCATCGGTTGACGTTTGGTTAGTCCCGGAGCTTAGATCGTTTGTTTTTGTACAATTAAGTGTAGCTAGCATGGTTTTACAATGTAGCTATAGGTAGAAGTATTGCGTAGACACAAATACAGATAGTAATATAAATAGTTCAACTTGTTCCTTATTATATTGTATGTGTAGGTAATCCATGTGCTAGTCTACTTCTCCAGAGTATATTTTTACACGCTTCGCATCCTGACTGAGCCAAGTGCATTGGATCCTTTTGTTGGGATTTATGAAGCTTTATAAATATATAGCACGCCTCCATTTTACTATATAAGTGTGATAAATGAAACAAAATTTATTTCTATTAGTATAATATGTAGGAAGTATAGGTATTAGTAAAAATATATATTACATATTTTTTTCTCTATAACTTGGTACTTGAATGTTGGATATTGTATGAATATAGTAGAGATACTTACGTTTGTTTTTTAAGAAGTGAAATTTTTTGTTTGATTCAAGTAGCAATAGCAGTGCATAAAATACGTAGCGTAAGATAATGTTGGCAAGACTTTCGGTATGTATTTCTATAAAATATATTTCGTCGTAACCTTTTCGTCAGTTGTAAAGGGCAAGGTAAGAAAAAGTTTGAAGTGTTTTTGTAGTGTAGGTTAATATGTTATCCGCTAAAATGGTTGGCTGCTACTGCTACAGATGTTAAGTTTAGATTGAACAAAGCTGTTGTTGGTTTTTTCCACGTTACTGGCTTAAGTCATCGATCCCAGAAATGTTCAATGTTATGCTCAAGTCAGTTCTGTTCTGATAAGGAATTCTGGCTTCACTCTCGGCAGTCTCTGGCGGTATGACAAAGTTCAAGTTGATTTGTGAAGAAAAGTACACTTATATTTTACTAGACACGTTTTTCTTTATAAGCATTAATGTTAAACTTGCACTGAAGTATTTTTACAGTAGTATAGTAGTGTAAGCATTTGTAAGGTCTGTGGTAGAATTCAATGCTCAGTGAACCAAGCAATGATCTACAGCTAGACAACACAACCAGAAAATTCAACACTGAAAGTTTAAGTCTTTTGCAGATTTTCTCTCGGTGAAATCCGATCGGGTAAAAACGAGTTGGAGTATAGAAGTAGAGGTTTGTGCATATGGAGTAGTTGAATATAGTACGAAGGGAAAACATCACACTAGTCAGAACAGAGGCTAGAGTATAAAAATGCCGTGAAGGGATCAAAGAGTTTCTCCAGACTTAACCAATCATATGTATGTACTTTCTAGATTATCCAAATAACGGGTAAACTTATTATGCACCTCAGTGTAAGCAGACACTATAGCACTTTACTGTCAAATGCCTTTCCTTTCCTGAGATTATTTGATTATAAATAGTATTTACTTAATATGAGCTACATACTCCATGATGTGATGAGTGATTATGGCTGTTGTTTATACTGTGTAATTTTTTGGCTTGCAACCTTGGTAGTTGCGGTTGATATTTCAAACAATATTGTAAAATGAGTAAATGCAATTTTGTAAACAAGAGCTTGTTTCGTTTTGGATTTCACTTTTTTCTAAAATGACAGTCTCACCCATATTGTTAGGAAAATAATGCATGTACTAAAATAATTAAGAAATCTCTGTAGCCTGTAGAAATCTGAATAAAAATTGAGTCAAAAAATAAGTTGACAAAATGAATCACTATTTATTATTAATAATTACTTGAAAACCGAGTGTAAAAACAGACATGGGACAAATAAATTTAATTTTAGTAAATAATTAGGTCTTTCTCTTTTCACAGCCTTGTATGTGTTTAATAAGTGTACAATATTACGTTTCATTTTCATAATATTTACCAAGTGATGGTAGGTATAGAATGGGATTCACAACTTTTTGTTTTAATCATCATTTGGATGTAGACGCTCTAAGGTGCTTCCCCATTTCAGTCGGTTATTCCCTTCTAGTTTTTCTTCCCCACTCTTGTCATTATAAGTAGTACTTATGAATATGCCTTTTACCTTTTTGTTTCGTCTGAACGGGCAAGAACTCGCTTGTGATGTCGCTTTTTCGGTCCGGGTTTTTATCCTTGCGTCGGTGGATGCTCTCCAGAGGTTTCCATCCTAGTTATGAATTAATGAGTCGCGTTTGAAGCGATGAGCGCTACTGGAAGTAGTAACAGAAAAGTATCCGACGCATGCAATAATACCATGGTTTTGTAATTTATACTCTGTATCTCGCTCTGTTTGGGCTACACTGCATTTTACTTTCATGCTAACTAAACTACGACTATTTGGGAGCTAGCAAAACAATGTACAGTTATTGTTTTCTGCCTTATAAAGATCTCTGCTACATGGATATGCCTCGCTGTACCAACTATTTATACTGGTAACTTGATTATATACGTAAACAAATCTAATATAATATTCCTGATGTAGTGTGTGTAATATACACATGTACTATATAACTATAACTAGTACTAGTATACAGTATACTTAATATGAGAATCCAAGTGATATAATAAAGAAAATACTTATAATATAAGCACGAGTTACAAGTTGATGATGAAAGACACATGTCGGTGTACACAGTGTTGTATATAATATATAGTAGTGTGTCTGTTTATATAGTGAGTATGAATCACAAATCACAATGCAGATTAGTAGTACAAAACATAATAGTCTTTGACTATGGCTGCCGCTTGTTCTTATAACATTTAAGTATAATGTGTCTCATGTATGTAGTAGGGAAATACATACATACAGTGCGATTAGAACAAGTGGACTGATGCACAAAGCTGAACCAGAGCGTAACGAAAACTAAAAGTGAGAATGTAGTACTACACTACAAATATACTAAAGCTCACTTTGTTCACTATAATACTTTCGTTGACTTTGACTTTAATCTGTCTGACTATGTTTTCCTTGCAGCTACACTATACTATGTGTAGTTTTTATAGTGTATATACTAGAGAGAGTAATGTAATGTGGCACTCACTTACTGGGCTATACATAAGTACTAAATACTCGTAGTTACTTTTCTGTGCTAACATTGACAATAAGCTCAAGTGTAAAATGAGATGTATTTGTCTCATGTCTCTCTCGAATCCACGCACTGCACTGTTACAACTCTATTCTGGTATATTTTTCAATGGAATCATTTCAGTGTAGTTTAATGCTAATGGTGCAGTGGAATGAAGTTGTGCTGCCAGCTCTACTAATCTTAAAAGGATGCGGACGGATAGTTTTTAGTAAAAAGGGGAAATACAAGCCGGAGGATTTGATGATGTTGATTCGGCTCAGTAAAATCGTAATAAAACCATTAGACGTGATTATAAATTTATATATGTGAAGATAATGGAACTAATTTTCATATAAATTCCCTTTTCATAAAAAAGTATAATATCTCGTCGTTATATTCAGAAAGTTCAGGTTTATGTATAGCTTGGGAATGGGAATAAAGAAGGACGACGGAAATAAATGTTGAATATTATTTGTGCATATTATCCCTAACTAATGTAAAAATATAAGGTACAATGTACTTTGTACACGAGTTTTCAGCAAACGTATACTATACATAGTATCTGTATAAATGTACCTGGTGAATCTGTACTTACAGAGATAGTTCTTACTAAGTTAGATTTGGGCACAGGTACTTTTCAGGAACACGGTTGCGGAAGATAGAACTAATGGAATGGAAACGACATAATATTTTATTGCATTAAGTATCTGGAAATCTAATGGGGCTTTCAGACTAAAAAATGACGTATTATTCCAGGACGGAAATAGTTAAGGTACCTAAATTACTAAAATTAAGATGCTTTTTATTTTACTAGGAAGAAATAACCTAACTTATTAAAATTAAGACATTTTTTATTTTACTAGGAAGAAATAAGGAAAAACTTCAATTTTTTTTGCAATGTTATAATTGAATTCTTCTTTCCACTGAATCGCTAAAAGGATTAATTAATTGACTTCTGTTGGTTGCAACAACATTTATGTGAAAGAAGACAACTTTTGGGAAATTAAGTAGGTACCAACCTTTAGCAAGTACTTTTAATTAATTAGATACGATTCTTACTACTTGAGTTTTCTCAAGCCATCCAATAACGACTTAATTTATATCTAGAGTTTTACTTAATCATCTAAAGGTTGAGTGAATGTTCACGACTGTTTGTGTCATGTAAGTATTCTAAGTACGTGTTGTTTATGTTTGTACCTACGTAGAAGCAATTTAATTGCTGTTGCCTCTACCTAGTACACAGGGTAAAGGATAAGTATGAAGGTGCATTACATTTAGTGTGCTTAAATTAAAGGTAGCTATAGGCTGCAACACATATTATGTACCTGTGGGTGACACAGGTAGTGTCTCCATGTTTATTTGCACTATAACTTCTTTTGAACCAATAAAAATGCACTCTTTGGATAAAAAGATAAATAAATATTATTATTATCATTATTGCATTACTAAAACAAACAATAGCCATCAGTATAGACAGAGGCTAGCCATTTCAAGAATGCTCTACTGATTTCATGTAAGGTCTTTAATAAAGTTATGTGAAAACGAAATTAAATGTTGCTCGTATAATCTACAGAAGAGATGTATGTAGTGCGAATGCTGAATTCTTGTTTTAACTTATAGAGATGTTAAACTCACGGATTATATATCCTTTGTTAAGTTACTTGTTAATTATATTGGCCTATATAGCTATTAAATTGTACGTTTAGTGAGTCTAGTACATTAGGTACTCGTAAATAATGTATAACAATTTTATTTTGCAATGCTACACGTTTTACTGTAGGTGTGCGTAATTAAAATGCATTTATATTATAGATAAAGTTACCAACTTTAAATTATTGTTGTGAAACGGTTCCTTCTATAATCCTGGCACATATATGCATGTACATACTACTTAACTACCAGATTAGAGTTTCGTGTGTGTGTATAGGTACAACAGAAGATTACGATACTTTATGGTGCAGTGATAATAGGCGCTTTATATATAATTAAACGGTTACACATGGCAATAGTAACACCGCAGTAATTGCGGAAGACATGTAAGCTACACATTTAAGTAATAATATTTTTTACACACTAAATGCATCTATGAGTATCTTAGTAGGAATGTTGAAATGTGCTTTATTAGCCATCGGCTACTTTTTGCAGATTTTGTAATGACGTATTCCCTGCATGTCGTGGTATTTTGTGTCTGATATCGCGTATACTAAAACTAAAGTCTATTTTTATTTTTCTCATGTACATTATGAAAAAGTAATTATTGCATTGCGTGGTTCATGATGAATGATTGTCTGACTAATTTTAAATCTTAAGGTTACGTGTGCGTTATTCATGGTTATCATAACTTGCATAAATTAGTAAAAGAGAAGAAAAGAAAAATTTGAAACGTTTTATAGTTTTTAACAAATCATAATATTATATGGGCATGTTATTATTCCACATTCGAAGAACTTGAACAGAAAATATACATTTTTTATATATATTCATTACATCTTACAATTAAAATAATAATTTCTACACGTTCAGTATGAATACTAATTAACTTACTATACGTTTCTCACAGTCAGTCATTGTATGCACACGTGTGTATTAATAAAGTTAACATTTCTAATTTTATCCTTAGTACTTGCAGGCGATTAAAAAATTGCTACAACAATCTGTACGATTCTCAGTCTGAAAAGTACCATTGCTGCAAATTGTTTGTCTTATGAACGTATTTAAATACGTACCATTATGTATAATATAAATCATTTGGCAACTGACTGACATGATAGTGAACAATTGGAAAACTTAAAATTATACCTGTATGGAAGCTGGGCTGAAAAGTATAATTTTTATACAGGTATCACTGTCTCCTAATGAGTAAATTATAACTAAATGGCTATACTAAACAATGGCATTGTTCTTTTCTCTATGAATTTCTGCGAGCTTGGTTTTCGAGGCATGGTGTCATTGCTGAGAGGAATGACATCATTAATGAAAATGATGCTTGGATCGACGAATCCCATTGTCTTTTGAATTCTGAAAATTTCTTCTAATGGAATCGGGTATCCATTGTCCAAAAGCCATTGAGCAAATGCCGCCCGAAATAAAGCCGGGTATTTGTCGGAAATCATGGCTATCCATTGTGGGAGCATTTTCTTTTGATGTTTTGTACACTGTTCACAGATCCCGTATACACCTGGTACGACGCGAGCTGAAAAGCAATGTTCATTCTTAATAAATTACCTCTGTTCTATTATCATTTTTCTATTACACTACTATCTTCAGAAATTTACATGGAATTTTTATCATTGAGAATCATTGACTTTTATATCTCAAAAAAATGAACTACATACACAGCAATGTCTTCTAACATGGAAACTCTTTGTGTGATTTCATATTTTGTATGCAATTATATTACCTTACACCTTGCTAATCATTTATTTCATCAAACCTTTATTAGAAGTAACAATAAGAAGAATAAAATGTACCTGATAGCTTATAGTCTCATCCTAATAAATGTAAAATAGAAGTGGTAAAATATTTTTAAAGGATATTCCCTCACCTTTTGCCCATCTTCCCAGAACGTCGCAAGGTCCATTATAAAATATACACATAATCTGTAGTTTTAGAATTCTTTCATTTCTAAAGTACAGTTGAATGTCTAGAGAGTCCACTTCTCGTTGCATTCGCAATGGCCAATGAGTGCCTCTCATGATATAATGATCGCGATTGCGGTAATCATGGACACCGGATGTTGTACTATTTAAGTAGTATTCGTAGATACTAACACTTTGAATCATTGTCGCTAATGTTGATAGCCACAAAAACAACGTGAATCCATACGAGTCCATGTTTTTCTATGTACTATATTTGAATTTACACTTTATCCAGCAGATTTCGTCGTTTAGTGCAGGGTTGGTGTTGGGAGGTTGAAGTGAGTATAAAGCTGTGCACTTTAGTTGATGCATTCGATTATTCACTTATCTCAGCCACAGGAGAAATAAGGGTAGATTTGCACCATATGAAAAAACTCGGTTTTGCAAACGATGTCGTCCATGATACTTCACATGTATCTACTATAGTATGTGTCCTGTATAATTGTGTTCATGTAGTAGTAGTAGTAGTACGTCTGTCTATTACGTCTGCTTAGTAATGGCAACTTGTCTTGAATTCTTCAACAGAAAAGTATCTGGAGATTCACTTTTTCAGAGCGTGAACTTATCTTTGTTGTAAAAATTATTGCAATATAATATGAACTAACAACTATGTATTTGTATTTCGGCTTCTCCAAATCCACAGAGATGAATAAATATCTCTACAGATCTATCGTACCTACTTGTTACGTAGTAAAATCCTTTGTGGCTGCCACTAGAAAATGAATCAACTATTTACTTGGAACACGTTGAAAGAATCAAATGAGAAAAAACCGGACTATACGATGTACCATATAAACTTGTCCGTACCGCAGGAAGGTTATATGTACAGGTTTTCTTTTTGAAAAATGTTTGTGTGATGACGTAGGGAATATATTAAAATGACTGTGTGGTGTAGGGTAGTAGTAGTATGTAATGGAGGTATCCAATCCAATCAACTGGAGAAAAAAGTGGACATCTGTACTCCAGGAGTAAAATAAAGACACGCTCTGAAGTAAAAGGGGATTAACACTGGCGATTGTTTGTACGTTCTATGTGAAATGATTATTGCAATATTTCAGACACGCAGGGCACTTGTGGGTATAAAGAGGTGTGGATTTATTTCGAACACAAACACTAATGAACGTGATCACTGTGATCAAAAAACAATACAATGGAAATTAAATATCCGTGTTTCTCTTGAGGATTGTATCAAAGAAAGATTCAGGTAATGAACAGCAATAACTCGACACTTGAATAAAAATGAAGCTAGTCGTTAATTTTCCTACCTGAAATTCTCGCATACCTATGAATACCTACTGAGATTATTGTGCCTGCTCTATACCTACTTCATATACGAGTAAAAGTACACAGAGACAAAACTGGAGTGGATTATTGTGAATAAGTACAGTAGTTGATAGCACTGACATAATAATACAATAATCCAGCAGTTTGCTCTTCGTTTCCACGACTGTAATGTGTGGTAGACTGTGTGAGGGGCAAATTTGTGTGTGTGTGCGAAATATTCACACGATACAACATGTCTTAAGACAATGTAAACTTTTTCATGCTTTTTCAACCATACTAGCTAGTACTGTGTGCATTATTATAAAGTTATTATATGTGTAGCAGCAGTGTATTACTTTATTATGTGTAGTAATACAATTCTAATGAAATGTTGTCTGACCATTTCTATTTGTTGTGTGCATCAGTGCAGCATACGTTAACGCAAATTACTATATGGGCTGTTACGAGAGACCTAGTTGCAGAATTGGACTTTTTCATTGAGCTACTTTTATATATGAAAATCTTTGTTGCTCTTTTTACATACAGTTGGTTTTGCTCACTCAAGTAATTTACTGTGGAGTATTAGTTTTGTACCTATACATGCTATAATATCATGACAGTTATTATGCTTAGTACATATTAAATATCTGTATTTAATCCTTACTAGGCAAAGCTATATAGGCTTGAATTTCTCTATATAACGTATATATCTGTATTTTACTTGTAAATTTATGCATTAAGAGATTACTACAATAACTGTACAACAGCCGTAATGTGTCATCCTTTTATTTTATCCCTTACAATCTTACTTGGGATATTTACTTATGTGTTTTGTGAATAAGTATGCATGGCTGATATTGATGTAGCATCGTGTATTAAGTATTACTGTAAATCATATCTTGATATATCTGCAATGTCTTAGGAATACATACACTGATAGGATTTTACTATAACTGTTCTGACTATATGCTTATATTTGTCAATGGAATTACAATTTATTATCTTTAGTCTTGACTTGGTTGTACTTGTACTATTTAATATTTATTTGTACATGGGAACTCTCATTTATATTAGTATACAATTATTATGCACTGTCTCATAGTATACTTGTGTTCCCTTATGCACTGCGGAGGAGGATTATTTATATGTGAGAATCACAAATAAAAGCGCAAGTTTGCAGGAACAGGGAACTCATGTTAGCAATTGTCTTTATGAATGTGAATTTACAGTTATGAAGGTATGTGTAGGTTTAAAAGTGTGTAAACTTTGATCTAATTACAATCCAACCTTGAATAGATGGAAATAGACTACACAAGTTTCTTGTGTTCGTACATGGTTATTACTAGAAGGAGGTAGTTAATTATGACACGTAGTAATAACTGTGTTAAAAATTCGTTTAGGAAACTGCAATTATTATTTTTTAAACACTTACACATAAATATCTCTTTCGCCATTAGTTCCTTCCCGATTTAGTTTCTTTGTTCCTTCATGTGTGTTCACTTCTTTGTGAACATCATTTTTCTTTCTATTAGGGCACATAGTAAAATTCCTATTCCTCTATGAACAGTAATAAATGCGGCTTTGCTACAGATAGAAGCAGCAATTAAGAAAAACAGTCACAGCTAAAAATGTCAAGGTCGATACACATCAAAGAATGTAACAAACAAACATTTTTGCAAATTGTGTCACTAATTGTCATTTATCTGTATAACAATTCTTAACGGATGTAAGTATTTTGCAAATTACAACTCAGATATTGTGGTAAGGTACAAAAAAGGAACAAAAATTCATAGTAGGATAAACAGGAAGATAAACTTTAGAATAATATTGTGCGTGGAAATTTCGTTACGCGTCGATGTGTTAATTGTAGACATATGATCATATGAAGGAGGCAGGAATATTTGTTTAGTAATTAAAAAATGTTTCTGTAATATGAAATTACGTTGTATATTCCAATCGTACCTATAGCAGGTATATAAGTAATGGGTAGTGTTTTATGGGAAAAAATGCCTTTCCTTTTCTTGCAAGTAAATACAGAAGGAATTAAGCTCAACAGTTCACCTTGCCCTCCTATACTATTTATTTATCTGTAACAAACTATTTACAATATTTTTTTGCTTCTCTTACCTAATTCACAGGTTATTGTGCACACTAGCTTCAACAGTAATATGAAAACAACAGAATAAAAGGGAAGGAAGGAATTGCAGGATATGTATGTAATACATGTTGAATTTTATACGAACAGACAGATAGGCATATTTGTTATAATAACTATCCAAGTTTAATTTTTTCAGTCTCTGGAAACTAAAGCAATTTTAATTGATGGGTAATTCCATGCTCAACACTAGATTAATCATATTGGTTCGCGTATAATAGGGATCAATTAAAATTAATTGTATTTCACCTTTTACTGATGTAAGTTTAGATAAAACAGGCATGTGTTTCTAGTCCATTCACCGAGGACTTGTTCCGTTTTTAAAGTAGCTGTGCAAAGGTTTGATCATTTAACTTCTCTCATTTTGTTGTCGATTAACTTTCAGAACCAATATTACTGTGTGGACCAATATGAATCAAATGAATCTACATGGAGGAACATAATTATATTGTTTTCAAATTATTGTTAAATACTTACGGCTTGTTTATAAGACCAAGTAAAAATTGAGAAAAGTCTTCCTTTGCAAAAATGTGGATCGTTGGTGAACGGATGAATTTGTAGGTATTTGTTAGAACATTCTACTGTGCTGTTTTATTTTGAACATTATATCGTATCCAATTTCCTCGACAGTTTTACGGTCATGCATTTTACCCATGCCAAGTCAAGTTTGCGAAGGCAAGTCAAAGACGAGAAACTAAAAAAGCGAACGAAAAACTCTTTGTGTACTTTTTAGCCTAGATTCTGCTATGAGCGAGCTCTTCAATCCTGTAGGACTGTACTTAGAGTCGCAAGGCCAATATTTATACCACGTTGGACATATAAGGCACAGTAGTGAAGCAATCTGTATTGTTTATTTATTCAGAAGCTAATGTATGTTGTACAACGAGAGAAGTTGGTTTGGTATTATGTAGAACTACAAATGTCATGCTTTGTACATTATTAAGTAGCGGAAGCTACTTCATACGTGCAGCTACGTCTGTCCGTCCATCCGTCTGTTACCGCTGTAACTCACGAACGGATTAATGCAATTCATTTAAACTTCTCATAAGTGATCCCAACAAAGGTCTAGTTTAAAAATGAGGTTAATCGGTGACATTAAATTTTAAATGACGGAAACTACTTTATAGAAACGTTATATCTATCGGTCTGTCTATCTGTCACAGTGATATTTCGAGAATGAACTGTCTTAATTTGTTGATATTAAATTCTGTTAATAAATCAATTGACAACAACAATTGACGATTCGGTTGGAATAAAAAAAAGCAATTAGACAACTTATTGTTAGATAATTGTAAATTCTTCCGCTACTTTATTACATTCGTTGGTTTTTTATTTCTAACGAGAACGTATCCACATTATATTACAGCACACTAAACATTACTGTTGTAATATCGGTGCACACTGCAAACTCTTTTCATCTCTTTTGTAACTCAGGATAAGCTTTGTCTATGTATATGGACAGTATATCTCAGTTGGTACTGATGTATGTATTATGTGTGTGTACAAAGAGTCTTCATGCATTCCTAACTCCCCTCTTGTGTAGAATAACCGTGTACAATGTACATTCTGCACTCTGCAACGCTTCCACTTCTTCTATACATTAATTTCGTTTTCATGCAAACTCATACGAATTCCGTATATATTTCTGTTCCGTAGAGCAGAAGGACAGGGCCAAAATGGAATTTCGTATCATTATTCTTCTGACTGTAAAGTGTGTCTTTTTCGGCCATTGCTCTCTCATAATTTTCACTAGAATGCTATTGTGCCAGTAGTAGTATTCTCTTCAATGTAGGCTATCCATGCTCAATTCCAGTCTCGGATTTAGTTTCCAATGACTAAATGTCACGACACAAAAACGTACTGTATAATATAATAGTAGCCCCACTTAGTAGAAAAGGTAGAACGAGAGAATCTATATAGTATTACTATTACCATGAAATCTCAATAGCGCTTTTTCTACAGTACGAGGAGAGTGACCATTGAGCTCTAGCAGTAAGGACTACAATTATTTTTACCACTGTAAGGTTTAGATTATTATTATATTAACGCGAGCAAATTGTACTCAACCCTGTCTTTTACTCAAAATTAATTTATACTTAGTCTATACTGTATTTTCAGTCAATCTTTGTCAAGTGGAAATTACGAAGAAACCAACCACACGCACTTAAATTACCTTTAGTGTAACTGCTAACATATTTGATTAATATGAGGCTACTTAAATTAATTAGCTACCATTTACCCCCACACTACCTTTGTCTCTGTTCAATATGCCATGTAACCTGATTCTTGTACTACTAACACACTATCTAAATCGTCATTCGAATTCTAATGACAATTTAAGTACGCATTTACATTAAAAATAATATTATTAGGTGCGTGTACTGCTGACATATAGTTCTATAGAAGTTAACAAAGTTACACAGGGAAATCTCATAAAGAAAAGTAAGGTGGTTCCTTTTACTTTTACTTACTTTTAGTTAGTGTAGCTACTATATTATATAAATCTACAACTTTTATGTGACCAGGTACTGTGTGTAGTACTTACAGTTAGTTTTTTAGAAAGCACACATTTATTTTGATGCTTTCTGCAGCAAAACTTAGTTTTCCCATTTTCAGAGTCGTCCACTTGGGTTAATAAGCTCAATTCACATTTCATCCGGTAACAGTCACATTATTATGGCAAGTTTTCTGGGATATGTAGTATCACTACCATGGCTGCTAGGCCACTACGTGCGTCGTTAGTTAGATTTAAGTTGAGTGATTGTGTAGTATTATACACATAAAAGTGCTACAGCACAATAACGGAGTTAAGTATGCTGTAGAAGTCGTTGAGTCGTTTATCCAGTTACATTGCTTGCAGAATGTCCAGCAGAAGGAGCAGAGTTAGTAGCGCCCACTCAACTCTGTTACTTTTATATATAACGAAAAGTACAGCAAAGCAAAAGTATACTTAAAGTGCTCTCTTTCTTTGGTTGTGGTGCTCTGCTCGTGTGTAGTATCGTATCAAAGTGGGTAAAGTCAACAGGGGATTTTGTGAACGGAGGAAATTGTGACATTTTCTCGCTGACGGATCATCCGTCAACTGAGACTCAAGGGATGGATGGATGCGACTTGTAGTTGAACACTTGACTTGGCCTTTTTACTCTGCTGCTGAGTATGAAACAAGAACAAGCACATTTTGAGCTAGGGCGTTAAACGGGAGTATAATGCCCGTATTATTGTGTTATGATAAGAATAAAAGCTAAAAAACCAACTGCATGCTTACACAGATACAATGACCAGAGCGGGGAGAGAGAGAGAGCAAAGCCTGTCATTGTCCAGTGTAGGATTTTCTCTCTAACTGTCTAGAATCAACAAGAGTCACTTTTCTGGACTTTGCTTTGAACTGAAATTGTGTGACAAGTCATTTGGGCTGTGTTCATTACAAGCCACGATTCACTCATGTCAGACAGAAAAAGACTTTCATGGATACCACGAACTTGTTTTTCGACATGTGCAATTACTTCCTTTATGATGACTAATGGCAAACCTGAATGAAAAGAAAAGATTTTCATGTTATTTTATTTTACTATCAAACTGCAGGTTTTATACTCAGAAATCTGACCAGTATCTATTAAATAACTGTTTAAACTGCATATGTGAGGTAGATTTTCAATATAAAGAATTTTAGACGCATTAAATCGCAGTATTTTTAATAACGCATTATAATTACTATCGTTATATAAACAACAAAACGTAATACACATTGCAAAAACTTACTTTGTGATGGTGGCAGTTTGATTTCGGTGATTCATTGTTTCGTGAGATTTGCCAAATACTTAATGTAATACTCATTGATGATTTGTGCAGTAAAATTATAACCACAGAACGCAAGGGTAATATAGAAAGTGTTGTGTATGAAGGTTCGAGTCCAGGAGGGAGAAAATAATTAATTATTACGAGATTGGTGTTTTATCCACGTCTATTAATCCCATTAAAAGGTGGATAGGGGGTCTGTGCTTAATGAATGAAAATGAAACGATGTGTAGTAAGAAGCTGCGGGATACGCTACATAATTGTATCGCAGCAGACATTGTAGTCATATTATATGTAGACACACAAAGTGCATTATAGAGAATGTTTTCATGCAGAAGAAACTGCAAAATGGTTTATTTCTATATAAATATATCATGGTAATGTTACATTCGTACTTATAGTCCCTAGGTATATTTCTGGGGATCGGTATATCTATCGAATTAAGTTACCTTCGATGTACGTATGTAGATATAGGAACAAAAGCTTTTCTCAAAGAGAAATTCACGTAGTGGTAAAGTAATAATGCAATGTGTGAAATATGATTCTTTCTTTCTAAGTAGAGTCCTGTTAAAATAAAAGTTTTCTTGAGCCACAGAGAAAAGTTTTTCTGTGCAAGTCGTGAGTGAGAAAAGCAACTCGTGAGATTATGAAACAAGGGTTGAAAACTATGCACTTATTCTTCATTTTCGATTCAGATCAGACGACCGCGTTCTACTGTGAAAGTGTACGTCTATACTACTATACCTATAGATATTCCTAAGTGTGTAATGTAAATTAAAAACTCTTTTGCAAAGAGATATTAGTAGTCTCTTGTTAAGAAGGCGAGATAAGTTTCTACATTATTTTCATCCATTTGGAAGTTGATTTAGTCTTCGTGCGTATGTTCAAACATATAACTGTGTAATTTGTAATGTATTACCTACCTGTAGTATATCTGTATATATACATTTGTACATCCATTATGCTTATCGTATAGCAGTAAGTAAGTAGTACGTTTGAATTCTTTATGTATGAAGTATGGACGTTATTACTAGACTTTTTAGCTGGAAAGATATAAATATATCCATACTGTAGTTGTTGCACGATATAAGCGGTTGACTAGGGGTGGCCAACATTTTCATTATGCAGAGAGAGAGAGAGAAAAAGTTTTCTTGTGTTGCCATTACCACAAAAAGGAAGACGAAGTTTCTCTTTATGAATGAGTAGACTAAGTAGTTTCTTGTCAAGTTAACTTAGGGTTAAGTTAAAATTGTGAAATGTCTCACTTAGTGTTAGCTGTAAGTGAAGACTTAGCTATGCATACGGGGAAATTGCAAAGAAAGAAATGAAAATGTATTAAAATAACTATTTCAACAGAACACACTTGTCTGACACACAACAGAGTGAAAAAGTATATTAAAAGAAAACGATTCTCGTTCTCTTCCATTGTTCGTTTCATACTTTATACATGTTTATTGCTCGTGTATAAGAAATAGCTATGAAAGCATTTCGAGGTAGTTTAACAATCTACTAAGTAAGCATCCCTTCCCTTGTCACTGCGACTGTTCGAGTAAAAGTAAAAGCATGTTTTCCATCCCTCCTTCTCTGCCTTACCTTCATTCTGTCTCTGTATGTGCAACCTGAGAAACTAAGTTACTACCTGTTGTTTCTTTCGTTTCATTTTATTTTATTCCGTGTCACATTTTCTCAATTCTTACAACAGCCTTAGCTCTATACCCAACCAACATTGCCAAACCACAACAGGCTTTTCACTTTTATGTCGTTTTCCTAAATGGAAAAGTTTCTCATACAATTTATCTCTATATAGAATGTAAGTAAGTATGTAGTCTATATTATGTATAGGAGTTTTATTCCAGGCCTTACCATAACGTAGCACAAGTGTCTCACGATGTATTTAATGTATTTCTGCATACAACGCTGTAGTGTTTCACGAATGTCACGATGTACACAAGCAGTATTTTGTTTACCACACAGTCAGGTTGTCTTCTCTTATCGAGGGGTGTATCTCCTGACGTTACGTCAACTCGATATCTACATACATCTAGAAAAGAAACAGAATATTAGATTATATTCTGGTATGCTAGGCAGCTACTATTGTGTGTTGTCAATATCATTAACCGTCAAGTCAACTTTGTATAGAAATAAAATCTCAGGGGACATCGTCAAATGTAAATACTCTATATACAGAATGCTATATGCGTATAGCATTATACAGACTTATATAATATTTAGGTATAAAAAGGTAAGTAATGTAAGCTATGTATAGTATGTATAGCTACAATTGTTTGTGATATTCCATAATATTCTATTATAGAGCAACCACTCTATTGTGTATGTTTTTTACAGTATGAAAAGTAAGAACGCATCTCTTTGTATATAGGCGAGACGTGTTCACAAGTACCTAGTATTTATGTTATGTGTCTGTTTTCCATGTGTGTGGTAAGTTACACATGCTCGCACGTAAGATACAAATAAACTGAGCTGAAAGAAATATTTTTATAACCTGACTACATGTGAGCAATAAAAAAACTTCATCCAAATATGGTACATAGATTACTTTCACCTTGACTTTACACAGACGAGTCTTGCCATGAATTTTCCTTCATGGCTTCGTTTGCTTTGCTCGCAGATGTTATCAGAAATGAAATGAAATGGAAGTGAATCTTCCTGGGCGTAAGTGAATTTTAATGGCAGTAAAAATAAGATGACAGGAAGGAAACTCAATTTCACTTTAGTTTCTCAGGGATTAGATTGGATTTTTAGTGGACAGAGAAGGGAAAGGGAAGACACGCGGCGTGGAAACAGAAAGACCACAAAATATAAGAGAACCTGAGAGAGAGAGAGAAACATGGGCAAGTCAAAGAAGAAAGTTCATGCACCGAGTTCTCTTTTACCTCTCACTCTCTCTCTCTCCTTTACTCTCCTCCTCATCTGGACTTTAACTATCCTCGATATTTTATTTGATCCTGGAAGAATTTCAACCTTCTAAGTGTCTATACATACGTAACCCGTACACTCACACTCTCTCTCTGGTACTCTCTCTCCTTGTATCTATATAAATATATATTTGTATCTACCATAGCTATGTGTGTTACTTCCGATTTCTTCATATATAAGGTATATAACGTATTTCTTACATTAGGAGCTATTATAGCTATATGCGGGTAGACACGACCATACAAACTCGATTCTGTTGAATCCAATGAAAAAATAAATGAATAAAGAATTCAGGAAGGGGTAAATGTCAACTGATCACAAGTCAAGCCATCGGCAAAGAAAACTCCAGGCGTGTATATGTGTTGTATCTATATAAATATAGAAGTAACTGCTCGTATAGGAGTGTGTGGTCTTTAGGAAATATACACACACGCTTAATATTACTTTAGCTACTGCTGTGTGGCATTAGTACTAATAGAAGAGAGTGACCTGACGTTTTACATGGACTTGACTCGGGATTTACTTGTAGCTCAGATGCTTGTTGTGTTGTGGCTGTGTGGTGGTAATGGCTATGTGGTGTAAAACTGTTCTGTGCAAATCAAGAAGTCAAGTCGATCCAAGTCATCTCGAAGACTCTCTTGCGAAAGAAACAAACCCAAAATGTCTCAACGGCTTCACTTGCTATATGTCGACAGTAGCTTTTTGCGTATTTTTTTCTTGCTTCACACATGTACATTAAGCTCTAAACTTTACATGACATTATTGTTGCTCTACTGCTACCTTATATGGTTTGAATGTATAGTAGTCGACTTTAGTAGTGGTACAACTACGTTGTCTCCTACTGAGTGACAGGAAATGTCGTTAAAATAGGGTGTAGAACAGTCTCGTCTAATTTGATTTCCAGTTTACTACTTACTTTATTTTACTGGTGATGTGGATGTGACTCTTGCGTTAGTTTTTCCTTCTATGTGTGTCTTAGCACAGCGAACACACACACTCACATAAACATACGATCGGGTTGAGTGCTGAAAGTAGTAACAGTACTACACAGGAGTCTAAAACACTAGTTTATACATTACCACTGTGTATATATCTCTATGTAATATGTAATACGGTAGTAGCTGGAGTATATATATAGCTGGAGTAGTTTCTCAATGTGCAAGTCAAGTCTGTAAAGTTCAATTCAAGGTATATCCTTAAGAATCTACGGGTTTTTATATAGGACAGAGTATGTAGTAGTCCTTTGGTTGCTATATATATAACATTTCCATGACTGAAGCACTCAAAAACAAACTCGCTTGCATTATTATCGTATTGTGTCGTGTGTAGAGTGTGTACTGCTTCCAGACTTTAGTGGATGTCTATGAAACATGTAAAGTGCAATGTACTACAAACTTAATGTTGTCAGTGCAACTTTCTTACTATTAGTAGTGCTGTAGTATTATACTGTAGTCTTAGAAAGTGCTGGTGGAAGTAATGTCATATAGAGTGGATAGGAAAGTAAAAGAAATACATCTGCGTCCCATTACGTCTATCTAACTAAAGTCTGGACTTGTTTTCGTTGTTGGAACAACCTAGAGGCATTTTGGTTTGTGTATGTTGCACAGTCTACTAGTATGGGTGTAGTAGTTGTAGATTGTACTGGTACTTCTGTCTGTGTGTAGAATTGTGTTAGAGTTGGATGGAGTGGTAGTGTGCATGTGTGTTTCGTTCTCTGGAGCTGTCTTGTCTTTTTGCTTTCTTTTCTATCTACAACATCAACAAACCAGTTGAATTTTTTAAGACGAAACTTCCTCTGGAGTATTGTGCACCTTGTATAAATGAAATTCACTATAAGCATTCCAAGAAAATTGCATTAGGTTTAAGTACAAAGGGAAATAGACAGCAGTCCTTGCTGAACTATAGTTAAGTGTTTTTTGTCTTGTTGCGTAATAATGAAATGTGTCTTGGGCTTTTATTTTCGACAAAGAAAGTCACTCATATGCTTCCTCATGTCATGTTACATCCGCAAAGTAACGAGATGTACAAGGCTATCACAATAATACACTTGGACGACTAAACAGCACTCTCTGCACTACTAATACCTTGCTTTTTCAATATTGCAGCATCAACTCTCCTTTAAATATTCACGATGAGCGATTTCTTCCATTTATTGCCATTCATCAATGACAACGACCAATTGCACGTAGATCACAGCATGATGTTTTGTTTGCGTTTCATAATAGCCATTACTATTACTTTTCCATCTCTCAATAAGTCGTTTTTTGTGTACCTCTACGTAAAAAAGAACTTACTCTGCTAAAATTTAACGATTTATATATTAAGATATATATCACCAAGAAGCAATTTTTTGCATGCAGACAAATAATTTGCACATACACATATTACGGTGCCAAATTGGCATTCACAGTGAGTTTCGTGACGGTGTTTCATAAAAAATGAAATTCTTTTCTGCATTGGGTAGAGTAGATCGGTACTACTATTTATTTAATAATTATAATTGTAATTAATTACTATACTAAAACTAATAATATGTAGGTCTAGTAATTGTAAAGCTATAGCTTTTATTCCTGGTTAAGAATATGAGAACGCGAATTACCGCAAAGCATAAATTGAGATATTAAAAAAATATGTAAGTAACTCATAATACAGGTCAGCTTTCGGTTTTGTATGAAGTTGTGTAGTGTATTCACATTTTAATGGTTGGAATGAATTACAAAACTTTCTTACGATGTCATTTTATTATTGTGGAAGTTTAATTAGAAGAATAGTATCCTACAATACGTAGTTATTATTTTGTTACAGTTCAGATCTCGAAACGTTCCTATTTGTTTACAATTGATGCTTTAGTTTCTTAGAGTTGTGCAAGGCAAGGAATCTAATGCATTTTACACAACAGCGGATTTTTCTCAACTGAATGTTAGCAGTGCAAAAAAGAAAATAGATAAATAGGTTCATTTTACAGTGTTATATTTATGATAATATACAACTCGTAGTATAGTTGAAGATCGGTGGTTTCATCTTTGATTCGATTGCGTTTGTTTGTACGGTAAACAAATCTGAATTTGGAATTTCTGGAGCAAGCATCAAACGATATCGCTCTTATGTCAAATTTAAGGTCAGAGCTAGAGTCTCCCATGGGATAATGAAGAAGGGTCCTTCCTGATAGATTTCTCCGAATTTGCCTCTTCCATGCTACTTCAATACTTATGTCCCTATACCGAAAAGCATTCATAATAGCATTCCATGCACAGTAATGCATTTCATGGTAATATCATCCTTCGATGTAGTACATAGTGCAGTAGCACATTCATATTGTGTGAACATCTACTGTATTTTCATACTGAAGTAATAATTTGTATTCTGTAATTCTGCTTAGTAAACCCTAGAAATAATCTTGAGTTTTCACTGCATAGTAAATGTAGTCATAAGGAACAAGCTGTGTACGTAAACGGTATGAAATGAATGTAACTTTGACTATACAGTTCTTCATATTTGTGCATTTGCACAGCAAATATAAGGAGACTTGATTATGATCGCATACATGAAATATTTGTTTGTTCTTCCAAAAACTTTCTGCGTGACACACTGTATAGGCGTCACATACACATAATACTATAGGAAAACTGTATAATATACATTTTCTTGCGAATTTTTCATTTACAACAGGCTGGAGACGCAAATACATTGGAATTGAGTTATCAAATGGTATTTCACTGGTTGGTTTGTTTTCACATGAATTGTTCAGGGAAGAGTGTAACGGAAAATTCTTTGGTTTGACGAAAGTATTCAAAGATGTTATTACTGAAATCTTTTTCTAGCTTTGTGACATTTGCAGTGTATCTCTGCTGTATAGTTCATTATCCCACACACTACGTACTTTTACACAATAATAAATACCTATACTTAAATCTAAATTGTACTTTATACTGAAGGATAAACTTGTGTATCAGGAACCTACCTTATATTTTGAGAAGTAATAAAAAACTCTGGATTTATTTTTTGGTCAATGGTTGCTAGTTGTGCTAGTTTTCTTATTTTGCATTTTCTTAAGGTACATTCGCATTCTTTCCTTTAAAAATTTTTTATGTTAAGGTATTTGTACGTTTCTTCTTCTTGATGTTCGTATAGTCGTTTATATTTGGTTGCGTAGGATGAAAATGGAATTTGATTTGACAGAGAGTGGAGCAGCATAGTAGTATTGTAGTAGGCGGTTTTGGTATGCAATTCAAATTGTAATGTGAAGTAATACACTGCAAACTTATGTTTTGTGGAACGAGATGTATGTGAAATTGCAGTTCAGTGGAGTTGTAAGATGATGTGAAGAAGTCTGTGGATAAAGAGACTGAGTTTTATAGCAGGGATGAAGCGATTGGAAGATGGATTGGATAGAATTTCTCTCAGGTGAATAAAATGACGAGATGAAAAGGTATCAACATCAACGAAAGTCTCTAGAGAGAATAGATCTATCTATCTGATTGGACGGCTGTAGTTTTGTTTGGTCTGCACAAATAGTGATACCCCAGGTTGTTATTATCTTTATATTTGCATTCAATTTTCCTGGATTTGCATTATTCGATGAGAATGGAAAAGGAATACGCTCCACATATATAAAACGAATGAAATATTTTCATAGAATTCACGGGTTGCAGTTAGTTGCTTAAGGCTTTCTTTTCTTCCTACTTACTAGTACTATCCCGAAATATTCCACATACTTGCACTCTCATTCTCGTCGATAATGCAAACACGCTGGAAGTAAAAATAAATAGAAATTACAATCTCATTCGCATATTGGATTTCAGTATTAGCACACAAAGCTCTGTAGCTGTGTAGGTGTGTGTTGATATGCAAATGAAGGATATTAGAAAGAAATATATTTGCAAGATTAAACTGAGCAATATTAAAAACTGCCTGTGGAAATTCTCCTGTAAATGTGTAGGCACGTATTTACGTCACAACTGTAAAAGAACATCTTTTGAATACAGATACCATTTGACTTGCTTTTACCAACTTAATAATAATATGCTTAGTGCACTTATACGTACGTTCGTCCTTTATAGTAGTACAACGTACGCAAAGCGTACAAAAACATATGGAGTTTATTATGAAATATGAAGAGCTTGTTAGTTAGTTATTGATATGCTCGAAATGTCAGCTTCCCCTTTCTTCATGATGTATTCGTCAGGGAAAGGGGAGAAAGAGAGCTGAAGAAATTCAACGAATAGTAATATAGGTACTTGGCAGACAGGCATACGAAGTAGAGGCACAGAACATACGTACGAACCAAAATGTACGTTGTATGCATCAAAATAGTTATACATCCTCCTTTATATCTATGTATACGATCTTTACACAAGAAAAGGAAGGAAGTAAGGAAGAAGTGTGTGTGTGTGTGTATGAGAAGTTAAAGTAAAAGTAATATCCGCTCTTTCTTTCATATCAACAAGGAATTTTTACTGAGAAAGGCATTCAAATACGTTTTACTATGCATTCTTACAATAGTCTGCATTGTGTAACTACCAGTAGTGATATATCAATGGAATCATAGGAATACAAATGTTCCTGTATTATTTGATTTTTACCATAGATATTTTTATATAAGTACAGATAAATGCTTTATAGAATTTCCCTCGAAGAAAGGAATCGCATGCACTGCAATGCTCCTCTTAATATACATCATAAAAGAATATCTAACACAGATACCTAATTTTTTGTCATAGTACTAGATATACATATATTTATAATGCATTCAGGTATATACCAACTTACCTATAGTATTATTTCGTATATGCTGGCACAGATATCCGGAGGATGAGCTATAACATTTTTGTAGATCATGAACTAAATAAGGGTTTAGTATAGTATGTATTTAATATGTCGTGTGTAAATAATAGAAGGAGAATCGCATTGTGATGTGATATATCCGATGTGAGGTACCTATACAGTTTGTTGGACGTCACAGGTATTTGTGAAAAATAGAAGGTGGCTTGCCATGGTTGGTTTATTAGATATTCAAAGATAAGGCGGATATGATAGAAGATGTTATGGAAATAATAATATTAGAAAGGAATGGAGCGAGTTGACTTAACGGCTGTGTGTGAAACATATCAGCATGATATAAGATTTAGACACGGTTATCTTACAGTTAAAGTACTTATATGGTTATAATGGCACACACACACAGTGGGGGATTGAAGAAAGTATAAGATCGGGAGAGGAAGGAAGGATGTAATAGTATACTACTAGAGAGAGACGAGATGATAATAATAATAATATTCCTTGGGTGGGATGCGGATGAATTTAGTTACTTTGTGAGTGTCTGTAGAAAAATGTAAAAGTCTGTTTCTCTCTATACGTTATGCGTTGGTGGTGGAAATGTAGCGTTAACGTGTAGAGTGTTAGAAAGAAGGAGTGAGCTCAGAGTGTATGTTTAAGATGAAAAATGATGGTGACTTAAGCTTCGTGGCCCGGAGAAGAAATTTTATTCTCATGGCGGAAAAAATGATATTTCAGGTTCAAACTTCTCTGCACTCTACCCATACATTCAGTATTTGACGCGTGAGTATCTCATCTCATCGGACTCTGTTCGTTCCCATTTGTTTCATATGTGCATTTTTCATCCGTTCTCTTTGCCTCATTGTCATTTTACTTTTCTCTTCACTCAATGATTCCTATGCGATATACCTACACATATTTATAGTAAGTAGGACCTTATAGCTTTACAGGCATTCGGGATTCGAGATTATCACCCAAACTCTCTTTATTCCCCCGTTCAAGCAATACTTGCTATTTTGTTATGAATTTTCAATGCAGTGCTATACACTTCAGAAGTCTTCAAGTGTCTTTTCATGTGTAAATGAAATAGGCAACGATTTTTCAATCTATATACTCGAAGGCAGTCGGAATTATGAATGTTACATTTTAAATGTTAAGGTTGCATTGAATCAATGTCATAAATGACGAGTACTTACAAAGAACAATGAAAAATGCAGATTTGCGAACACAATTGGAAGATACGGATTCCTTGTTCGTTTAGTTTGTAATATTATATAATATTTTAAGTTAGATTAAATTAGATTGAAAAGGTGACTTCGCCAATTGTTATTGTAAAAAAATTGTTACTGAAATTCCACATTTGTATTTTCTGAAGGTATATATTAATATTTAATACAGCTACACATTAGATACATGAAAGATAAGCGTTTGGAATGTAAATATTTTATTATATTTTATGAGGTCCTATTTTTGTAATATTAGTAATTTTTCTTTATGTTCGTTTGTTCTTTGCTACCAGAGTTTTTGAATATAATGAAATGATACTTTTACTTATGAACTACCTATATAATATAATTTTACGAAAGTAAATCGATTTAGCGATTTTATTTATTTCATATCTCTGGATTACGTTAAATGTGGTATGAAACGTGCAGTGATTAATCATTTGTCTTCCTTGCATTTGCAGATCCTCCGCAAATCGTGGAGAAGCCGAAAGACCAGAAAGTTCGTGTTGCATCGATTGCGACATTTTATTGCCGAGTGACAGGTGACCCGCCTCCGCAGGTTCACTGGCGAAAGAATGGCAAAAAGGTGACAAGCGTTCACTCCCGCCTTCAGATCCAGAATTTCGCTGGGGTGTCCATGTTGCGTATTGACCCGACTCGTGATAAAAGAGATGATGCTAGCTACGAGTGCATGGCTGAGAATGGCGTTGGAGATCCTGTCACTGCCTCTGCCAATTTGACCGTCTTTGCAGGTTAGCCAATTTCTCTTCTCTCATAATTCACACCACCAACAAATCCACCTCACTTACTTATAACTGTATAACCACCTCCATCCATATCTATTACACTACGATAAAATTCGTGCAAAAACTTCATCCTATATCCTACAGACCTAAAAAGCTAATAATTCATATACAGAAATGATATACTGCACATAAATACACTCGAGACTCACATTCAGTTAATATCTACTGTAACAGAAAGTCAACTTAATTCACTTTTTGTTAGCACTACTTTTACTGAACACTAAAATTAGATTTTTATCTGACGCTCTGTCTTCAATTTTCATTTACATGGGCGCGAGTCACACAATGTACTGTGCATAGTAGTTATTTGTAATAATTTGACATTCTGTACTCCTCTCTGACATACACATGTGTCTGTGTGTAAGAAAGACACAATGGGAGCAGTGTAATTTGTAACATAAGGATTCAAGGGATTAATTATGCAAATGTTTCTCGTATGGAGGTCATTTTGATGCTTACATAGTGTTATTATATATTATTTTCTCAAGTATGCTCATCTCATATATACCTAGGCGCGTTCATGTTGAAACATTTTATTATATTATCCTTTGAAAATGTTCCGATGGAAATTGCACAATATTATAAGTATACAAGAGCAGTAAATCATAATTGTACGTGTCTACGTGTCTACATATGCAAATAGAACAAGTGCAAGTGGCAAGCGACGCCTGCCAAGGGAAAGCTGTCTGTTGAACATGAATTGTATTGTGATGCATTATTTTTCATATGGATCGATGCTTTCTCATCAGACTAAAATGTCTTTTGTGCTAAGCTAAATGACGGTAAAAGACTTGCCTCACAGGAAAAGGCAAACAATGTGATTTTTTACTCAAAGCTGCTTACAAAAAATAAGCCTATAGTTGTTTGGAAACAGTTAAATAGTAATTAATTACCATGAAACATATTATTACTGTAAATTTTGTCTGTGTATTTTTTTATGCACAATGTTCAGTGCAGTGTGTATAATCTGGCATTTTAAATAGTCTTTAAAATAATTAAGATCCTTTGTATTACCGATAAAATTTCCGAATTATTATTTCCCTAGAGAACCAAAGTAGCAAAAAATGAATAGAATATATCTAGCACATGCCTAATTTTTTGTCATAATACATAATATATATTTATAGTGCATTCAGGGATATACTAACTTGCCTAGTATTTCGTATACTGCATTGTTATAATTCATTCATGCCATTTTATATCTACTGTTATCACTGATCTTACTATCATTGTATACTTCCTTTGCTCTGATCACTGATAATATTTTCTGTATAATTCCATTTGAAGGGAACCAGGTGTAAAAATAGCAAGGGATCGATTTACAATATTGGTCTTAATCTCGTCAAGGTTTTTGGATTTTATTATTGAAAGCAGTTTGTGAATGAAAAACGAAATTTACCCTGCATGAAAAAGATGCAGTTTTGCTTGTTCACTATAAAGTTTTATAGGTACGTGTACTGCATTTGACAATGTTTTATTTGCACCTTGAAAAAATAATTCATGCAATTTTGCAAGTATAGAGTTGAAAGACATCGATTGAAATAATTCACAGGTCATGATTATCTCAATTACCATCTGTGTCACAAATTTCCTTACCACTGCTGTATGTACAAACCATTAATAACTAATCTGAAACCTAGAGTGGTACAGTTTTTGCATTAAAAATATTCAGCACACTGAAACCGCATAGATATCATAAATAGCTCAGTTCGTTTTGAATATAAAATGAGCCTATCTAACAATAAGTAACATACCTCTTTTTGGTTTTATAATTCACAGCAGCAGTTTTCATAATGTAAAAGCTCATGAATTTAGTTTCTCGTGGAAATATTAAGCTAATTCTCTCTTTACTTTTTGTAAATGCACAAAAACTACTATACCTATACGTACTTATAATCGGTTTAAGTAAGTATAGGATTGAAAAATAATTGTTTTTGTTCGAACAGCTTCTGAAAGCGTTCTTTCTTAGTAGGTACATTCATTTCAATTCATTTTTTCTAATTCTGTCATATATAAGAAGATTAATTCCTGGTCCTACAGTCCTACTTATTCTACCAAAATGTAGTTTTTAGTTTAGCAATTCCAACTGTACCTACTACCTACTTAAACCCGTCTAAAGTCTCGGCAATATATTAAATCGTATATAGTACAACATATAGCCATAAAGAAAAGTGTAATACTTTGCTTACATACCCAAACGTAAAAAGTTTAAACAATATTTGCTGTATTTATTATACAGTTGAGTATAACAGTAGTGCTAGCAGAATTAGGTTGGTTTGGTTTATTCTTTATAAAACAGTCCTAGTCCCCTACCACAGAATGAGGACTGAGAAAACAGACGGACAGAATATGGTAGACAGAGAGAGAAAGAGAGAGAGGGAAATCTCCTAAAACACAGTAGCACTAGCTAAGTATACATGCGACAAAAAGACAGTGGTAAAGTTAGTAATGTAACATACGGTGAAAGTTTTCCATGCGTGCATCCACAATCCGCATCCTTTTCCACACAACTTGCTTTGCACTCCTACTCCTCTCATTCCACTTATAGATTCATACATATTTGCAACTCTCGAGTGGAGCTCGACTTAGCTCTGGTATTTGTACCTATAGTAGTAAATATACATTTGAATATAGTAGAGACGAGAATAAGAGAACACCCAATACTATATTCACAACTGTATGTCCTTGCCTTGTATCCAACTTATACCTAGACGTTACTAAAAACGCATGCATGATGTTTCGCTATGTTATTATTAGAATATAAGTAAGTGATGGAGGAATGAGAGGAGGAAAGAAAGGCAAATGGAAAGAAGCGAAGGCATAGAAGCATAAGATGTTGTTACAACATAACAAAACGAGAGAGCGAACATCGCATCACATCACAGCACACCAAAGGATGAGAAAGTTACTTTAGTTGTGCTCTCCAATTCTTCCACAAACTTTCTCTTTGACTAAACTGCAGACACGAAGCAGACGAGATTAAGCTAGGCATTTATGTATGTGTATGTACTATAGTCTATATATTTAGTAGAGCTATGGCATGGTTTTGCATTAATACACGACATTTCGTAAACTAAACTAAACTCGTATTATAATGTGACTAAAAGTAAACCTTAATGCAAACTTAAACATACTGTCACTGCTAAAAGTATAATTTACTATACTATAGAATACACCATACAGTGGCAGCGAATAATATTACTGGGAGAAAATATTTCATTGTGTATTTTCGTGACGGTATTCTATTGTATGTATTTTTATGTGTGTATTTTTGTGTGAGTGTAGCATCTAGCATCTACTTATGTACATTTGAATAATATACTGTAGGGTAAATCTAGTAGGTATAGGTAGGTATTGCTTGTGCTTTTGTAACTGGGACTGTGTCTCCATTAGTTGTAGGGAGAGATGGGAGCGAGGAGAAAGTAGGGAAGAATTTGTATAATATTATGCTCTCGAGCAAAGTACCTGAATTGGTAGGTATAAAAATCGGGTTTGAAAAATAGAAGCATTAGTGAGATTTCATCGGGTTTAGTTTGCTTTGTTGTATATGTAACTAGAAAAATGCAGTAACCACTTACTACATGCAAACATCACTATGTTGTGGAGGAATAGATGTTTTCGTGGTTGCAGTAAAAACAGTGAAAAGTGTGCACAGGAAAATAGGGCAATCAACGAAGTATGTCGTTTGGTGAACCGAATTTCTGAATTTTATTATACAAAACCGAAAAATAGTCAAGAAGGATACTGCTATATATATGTGACTGTGTTTAGTCAACCTAGAAATTTGGGTAAGTTCTCTAGTACTTCTGCAGTTGTAGGTCTACGCAAACATTCTACTACTATCTATTTTAATATATGGGGTCTTTATATGTATTTTACATTTGCTTTGAATCCTATCTTGTGTTTCTTGGTTTTCGGTTCTGCATTAGGTAGTTTGTTTTGGTTTGAAGTTTTCTCGTGCTATTTGTCTTTTGATGATCTCGAACAGACTGTGTTTCTATTTGTTGTTCTACTACAATTATTTTATATTGTATATTTTCCTGAACCTAAATGTAAGACATATAAACGAAAAAACGTAGTTTCAACTTCTACATGTGTGTCAGTACTGCTAATATGTATTTGATTACTTATGTGGAGGTACCTATATATAGATATTATATATTTTAGGTACAACCAGCCTATAGCTTAACAATAGTAGCGGACATTAAATCTCCTGAAATAAATTTCATGAGAAAAAGTGTGTTCGTGCACCAGGAGCAGGTATACCTGTACAAAACCTATTAGACATTGCGTCACAAGCTTTGTGTTGTACTACTACAATAGTCGTGTATTCAGCTCAGGCTCAGTATGAAAAGTTTCTACGGCAAAGCCAAGGGAAGGCAAGGCTGGCGTTTCTTCCATGCAGTCAACGCAGAATAGCAACCAAGCTAAATTTAGCTTACAATAAGTTATCTTATCCCTCTCAGCATTGCATTGGTGGAACATGTGTACTTGTAGTACTTACGCTTGTAGTATTATGTAGTGTGCTCAGAACTACAAAATTTTCCTAGTGGGGAAAAACTTAAAGAGGAAAAAAGTGAAATGGCCTATTTTTTATTTTCGCATGGGTTGAGTTTGGAATGGAGCTCAAGTTTAGTGCAAAAGCGTACTGAGTTCAGAAATGGAAAATATTGTGGATATTAGCAATAGACATGTCCACCTTTGAAAAGTGCTGTGAAGGAATCCACTTTTACCCAATTCACGGCAAATGCGTATGTGTGTACTAGTGTGTATGTATAAGTACACCATATACCCGAATTCTAACTAAGTATACCTTTATACAACTTCCTATATTTACTCTAAGGCTAAAAATGAGCGAATGTTCGTATCTTGCCAATAGTGGCCGTTATCTGTTCTGGTTCTTTTCAACTTTGGGCAATTTGTTCACAAGTTGAGTTTTTTCTTGACTTGTTCGCTTCGGTTTACTTTCTGTGTGACTTGAGTTTATAGACAAGTAAAATTGGAAATAAGGTAAGGTAGGTCCGTTCCGTCTTGGCTTTCCATCCTCTCTCTCTCTCTCTCCAGGTCCCCAGTTCACCATACATACGTCCATGCATTGCATTCCCTCTCTCTCTCTAACAACATTACATTACATAGATGGGTTTACTTTACTTTTCCACGAGGTTTAAGGTGTTCCACCAAGAAATCTCTTACTACCACAGCACAATACTATATCTAAATCCTAAACGTGTGTAGGAAGAAAAAGAGAGAGAGAGGAGCACTTATAGTAAACTCTTGTGTCTCTGTGATACTCTGTAAGCTATAAGCACTATGATTTGCTTTGCAGCTACAAAATCGACTTGAATTTTCTAGAGTTGGTTTGCTCTTGGTGTGTGTGGTGTTAGAAAAGAAGAATAGCTCAAAGCTCCGCGCAATCGTTTGTGTTCGAAAAGGATTTGATTGGATAAGATAACATACGCAGTGGTCATCTCATTTCTCTTTTCCGCAACATTAGCACCGAAGATGGAATGCATACTCCCCACTCGGTGAATACTACTCTCTTTTTAAAGGAAATGTCCAATTTCTTTTGCTGTTGCCTTCTTCTATGCTCCTTTTCCATGTATGTGACACTTTCCCGTTTCCTATATGTCCCCAAGTAAGTATGTTGCTCTTCTTATTTCGTTTCATTATATTTATTATTACTCCACGTTTCCAAGCTCCATTCGCTCTTTTCTTACGATGACGAATTTCCCTTCGCACAGAAAACCATACGAGTTCCTTTCTTACACATTTCTCTTGTTAAATTATACTCATAGGCAAGTTACCATATAAGGTACACTATAGGCATGCATTTAGTTACGCGTACTTTCTTTCTCTCCAGTAAATAGTCGCAGGAGTAAGTATATGCTTGTGTGTGGTAGTACAGTTCAATTGTATTTTTTTCTATGATGGTCTTGTTGAGCTTTGGAATGAAAAACGTTGAAGTATGCGGTTTGGAGCGTATGCTGTATACGGAGTGAATGCTTGGCGCATTATTTGCTAAGAAAAATAATGTAGTACTAGTGCTGCAGAGAATATTATTACTTGTTATAGTTGTGAAGAAGAAGAACGATGTCTTGTAGAAAAGTGCTGTTTGGAAAAGAAGTGAAAGAAAGGAGTTTCTTTTCTTTTCTGGGCTTCAATGCATCTTAAACATTGCTGTACTGCTGATAGGCGAGGACAGGATAACATTTTAAAATGACAGCGACAAGGACAACGAAAAAAGTTCTTAAAGCACAGCCAAAAACTGTAGCGAGTCTGTCTGAGTTTGTCTGACTGAGTCAAGAATGCCTGCCTGAGGAATCTCCCTTGATGGTTGTTGTGCTTTGAGTTGACTTGCTCTTAGTAAACATTTATATTCATCTCTACTTAGCATACGACAAAGATTTTCACAGCCAAACGTTCCTTTCACTTTTACTCTCTATACACCATCTGCTATGCGTTGCAGTCAAACTGCAATGAGTAATGTGTACAAACCAGGTTTTACTGGAAGCTATTTAACTATATATCCCTGTGTGTGGTGTCTACAAAAATTAACACTCCTTAATATCTGAAAAGGTAAGTTTAATTAGGTTAGGACTTTAATTGATTTTTATCTGTATTGTATGCAAAAACTGACTTATTTTTTTTATTTTTTTTACTTTACACCCCTTGAGCTATTTTTGTTTGACTCATTGAAACTCTATTGTTGTGAAATAATAAATACAGGTTATTTTGAACAGTTCTATAATTGTTTCGTGTTGAAATTGTATTGAGTATAATATGAATACTTATTAGCATATCTGTATTTTAAGCATCCCCAGTTCCCCAGATTCTGAAAAAGGACAATTTGTACAGTTTGAGGGCGTCAGAAGTACATTAAGCTGATTTATAGCATTATGAATGAATATAAATAACCTAGTTCTATAGAAATTACAAAGCTAAAAAAGGAAGAAAGCAATTTTTGCAATTTACTTGCTTAAAACAGTCATCTAGTTATATTAGTAAATGATGATGTATATTCCTTACGAGCCATTTAATGTGGTGTTAATGGAAGTTTGAGTAAACGGAAGGCATTTATTTGAACTTCTTGAGGTATTGAAAGAGAATTGTGTAGTAGGAGTTACTTTGCTCGTGAGCCTGCTCTAATGAAACATGACACGAACGAAAGTTTTCTGATTTCAAATCTTGACTATAAAGGAGAGCCAAGCAATCTTATTTTCTTCATACGTACGTTTACATTAAACGCTACCTTATAAGTGAGATCGCAAGATCTTGCAATTTCTTTGTGTATTATATGTACATACATCTTAGTGTGAAGGCGGTGAGACCCAATGAATCTTTTCTCTCGTCTTATGCTTGCTCACAACACGTGTAGGCGTATAGTTGTAAAACTGTTAGCGCATATAAGTCAAAGCACGATAAGTGCTAAATATATCTCGACGATCAAAGGGCAGTCGGTGGCTTGTATTTGTGTTTATGCGAAAATTTGCACAAAATTAAACTCATGTACATCTTTTGATGTTGCTTTGAGTTCTTGGACTTTGAAACGACTTGAAATGTTCACAGTTTCTGCTACTTCTTCCGCCTATTCCATTTTCAATCAATCAGAATTTCAGTGTGTGTCTTGAATAAATATACTAAATAGAATCTGTACATTTTGAAGTGTGGCAATAATTAAGTGTAAAAACTGAAATAATTAATACGCGTAATGTTTTACGAAACTTTACACAGATGAAAGTGTAGGTGTGCGCAGTAGGTAAACTCTTCTATAGCTTTAAACCGAAGTATTTGTACCATGCGTATATTATAGGTATAAACATTCAGAATACAAATGTTGTTGAAAATTAGCTGGCGAAATGAAAGTTTAGAATTGTATAGGTATTCGCTTTTGGAATAGCAGTGGAAACTTTCTATCTCATTTAAATTACATATAGCTCCATGACTTTCACCACCAGTTTGTTGAACTAAATAATTTGTGTTATTATGGTATGGATTTTAGTTGCGTTGGTAAGAAGTTGGTCTGCCGCCACACTACAGACTACACTCTCTCCTGCCAACTTATTATCGTCTGTTTATCGAGCCCGCAAACGTGTATAGCTTTCCCAGACTCATCTTGTCTGTCTCCAACATCAATCGCTTCCTTTTGTTTGTGTTTGTCATTTGGGAAATGTGAACAGCTTAAATTCTATCCACTACCGATCTACTGTATTAATTGTTAAAGCATATTCAGCTCTCTACCCTCCTTTCATTTTACACTTGACAGTCAAATAATGTTTAGAGTTACTTTGCTGCTATATCACACTATACAAATGTCTTTGTGTGCATTGTCTACAGCTTAAAACTGTTCCTTCCTGGTATTATTCCCCACACATACGCATATAAATAGTATATAAACAGAAGTTTTGCATAGTGCCAATAGAATAATAGAAGGTAGCAGCTCTATACAACTCATAGTAAATGCAATAAGCCATATTATTCTGTATATACTTCCCGTGTATACGATATAGAAAGTTATATAGTTCTGTATAAATACCTTGATATTCTGTAGTGCAAATATTAAAGTTTGTAATTCGGTGTGCATATTTACTCAGTGTGGAATAATTCCTGCTTCGTATTATGCTGTTAGCTAATAAGTGAGCGCTATAAGGAGATAAAGAGTTTTACTGTATAATTCTCCCTATTGCAGAAATTGGATTTGCTCATTTTCTTAATAATTGGGCATGGTATAGTAGTGAGTAATTATCCTTACGTAATTAATTTGTTTGCCGAATTTTGTTCAAACAAAGAGGATTTAAACCAATTTCTAAGCTTACTAAGGTGTGTATTAGCGTTTATATTGCAAAATTCTGTACACCGTAATTTAATAAACTTTTTTGTATAGATAGACTATTCAAGGAATAAAATCATTTGCAATACCTACAGCAGGCATAATTAGAAAGGTGTATGGGTATATTAGAAGCAAGGATGTCAAGGAAGTTCTAAAATGAACAATCAGATTATTAAAACTGTTTCCTTTTTGCAGTTACCCAATGTACTGCTGTTGTATTTTATTTTTTTCTAAAACTTGTTTCACAGAAAATACATAAGATAAAGCAAACTTTGTAAAAGGATGACTTAGCATCTATATAAATACTACAAGTGTGTGTGTACATACGTTTTAGATTGAGAGAAATGGTATTTGTCAATTTGTTTGTACTAACGTTTCGTACATTACAGAGCAGTTTTGATCTCGACTCTTCTGGTTTGAATTTATTGCATTAGGGATAGGAAAGTAATCTCAGGCATCGATTGACAGATTTAACAGATCCCTAAAGAGTTTCGTTTGGCAATTTCTGTTCGTAGGATGTGATTAATGAAGTAAATAAGAGTGAAAAACTGCGTCATTTTATTGTGCAATGTAAAAAGAGATCCTATTCTGTGATGCATTTTGCTGTAAAAGGATGACGGTCTGTTTACAGTATAGTAATAATAGCAGTAAACTAATTTTGTTACGTTGCTGTTGCTTTGTATATATACGAGAGTTGTGTATGTACATTACAAAGTATTCATACCTACATGCATTTATTTATCTGTCACAGATGAATTGATACTGTGAGCTCCGTGTCGCCTTTTCGTACGTGACTTTCCTCTTAGACGTGGAATATAATGATGATGGTAAAAAGAAACAAAGCGATGTGGTTATACTGTAATGTAATAGAGGACTGGAGAAAAAGAAAGAAATGATGCAGTTATGCAGTTGTTGTATAGTAAAAAGGAAAAAGGCAGAATTGCTGAGAGTGAGAGACATGGAGGAAGGAGAGTGCAAATATTCCCACGGGGCTGAATAGCTATTTCCTTGCGCTGATTTGCCAATCGTTGGAAAAGCAATTTAGTTTGCCTTTCTTACAAACTTGAGTCAAGGCCTCAGTTACAAAGTACTACTTACTAAAACATAAGTAGTTTGAAAAGTGAAGACGAATTAGAAATTAAAATAATAATTCAATTACTGTATATAGACCCTTCACAGTAATTTATCAGTTAAAAATAAATATTGTAAATAGATAACAAATAGATAGATTGTTTTTGTTGTATTCTATTCTAGGTATTTCAACTCGTGGCCTTTAATCGCAAATGTAAAAAAATTAGATTAATAGAATAATGTAAACTTTGAAATTTATAGAGACGTAAGAATTTAGGAAAAATTGAGATCCTTTACTGCAGTTATTTACCTGTAATCTCAAAACATGAATTTAACTTTCTCCTAAACTTAATTAGGCATCATATTAATTTTGATTTTAGGCACACGTAATATTTTGTTTGCAAGTAAATTACTAATATGTCACAAGTACCAATAGTTCGTATCACAATAATTACTGATGGCCCTCTATAGCAAAGTAAAATTATTTTAATTTTATATTAGTAAAACTTTGGATATTTCAATCTAACCTGTGTGGCCAATATAAGGCGTAAATTATGTAATTTGTTCAATTTGAAGCTATTATGTTGGTCCATACAACTTAAGTCCGTGGCTTTAGAAAAATTGATGCAGTATTAAAGTTTTAATCCATGAAAAGCAAAAACTTTTCTTTGAAAGTTTTTCTGGATGAAGTAATTTGTTGCACACACATATTTCATATAATGTAGGGTAATGCTATATGCTACATGTATTTCTCTTTACATGTAAGAAGTAGCATTAATTTACATGAGGGTTGCACATACCATATTATAACACAACTTAATCCCTTAAACTCGTCTTTGAAAGATGTTTAATACTACATCTGAATTAATGAGGTGCTGTCGATTACCAACTCATAATTATATGCTAAGCTGTATAAGCATGCGGTGCCCGATTCCTTTATGCAAACTTGTCTGGACTTAAGCAAGGATCAATGGGAAACTTTATTAAGCCACGTAGTTTATTGTGGACATTACAGAAGTGAGCATCCTCATTCGTTTTATGCACAATGTCAGACAAAAAGCAAGTACAGATCTGCATACAAATACTTAATGCATTCTGTAAGCATGCTTTGTGTCGTACATGACAAGACATACAAACACACACCAAAACCATTTCAAGTTGAGCTGGATTTAAATGGCTTATTCTAATCCGTAGGATTGCCGTTTTTCATTTTGAAGCTTTGATGAAGGGTCAGTTGCAAGAAGAAATATTAAATAGAAAGATATACATTTCTCAACCTATACCTATCTACAATAATTTGAAATGAACTGCAAATTATATATGCTTACAATATATACATATTATTTATTTCATTCCCATTTATATGTACAGTATAATGATACAAATTCCTCTTTCTACCTATGTAATATTTTCTAGTAAGTATCTGATCTACATACTACAGTAGAACTGAAACTGTATGTATATACTGCTGGTTTATTAGCATAAATTAAATCAGATCTATAGCTATATATTAAAAAGGAGCTGTAAGTAAAAAGAAAATTCATAGCGGGTTTTACATGGGAATTCTGGTAGTAAAGTCCAAAGAGGAATGCAATGGAGTCTGTGGCACGTTACAACTCGGATGACATGATAATGTTATGGACATGAAATGGATTTGAGTGAGGGAAAATGTCATATCACGCAGATGGGCTCCCATTTGATATGCACATTCAAAACGGGTATTAGGAAGGAAGACTCAACGACTGCGACTGAATGCATGCTCCGGCAGAGGCGGATGACTCCAGTTGAATTTTCTGTCTGGATCTCCATGTGAGTATGTGTAGGAGTGTGGTTTAAGAGGGAAAGAAAGAGATAGGAGGATGCATTACCAGGAACCTTGCCGCATGAGTGTATTCCAAGTTGATGTTGTAAGAAGTATACTGTGTAACGTTATTACCATTAGTTTCTCCTACCATGGTGTTTGACTCAAGATTTATACATAAAAGAAGAGAAAGGTAAATAGGTTTCCATTGTGTAATGCACTTCCTTACTTGCAAAATTCCACTGTAGTCAAAAATCCTTTGGTGTTAGGATATATTTCTTGGATTTTCTATTTACAACATTTTATTATAATATTATTCGTACGGACTACTTCCTGGTATTTCATGGTTTTCTAAGTATGTTCAACACAACTATTGGATTTATGTGTTTTGAAATGTATTATTTACGTATACATTCTAAATAAGACTGCTCTATAGATTATTACAGTACTACATACGTGCCCATGTCATTTATTATTTTCGATATAATATTTATGTATTGGTAAAAGCCACATTGCACTGCGGAATGCAATCTGTGGTGTACCTATGCACATATTTTTATGACAGTAGTATTTGTATATGGTATTTATGGGGATAGGTAGTATAGTTTTGACTGAAGGGATTTTTTAGCTGTGTTATCGTGTTTTGTCGGTGTGTGTCGAGTGTATAATACGGGAGCTATGGGAGGAGAAGAGGAATTGCGTGGCATGAGGGACCCCTGTTGAGATTTAAACTCCGGATATGACAAGCTTTGGTTTTGCACTCTGGCAAAAGAAGGATTTGCGAAATGAAAACTTTTCCGTCAGTCTCATGTGATGTGATGTGAGTTTCAGTTGAAATGGAAGTACTCACAGCTTTCGTTATTTTATTTTACTAGTGTCTACTTCCACTACCAGTGTAATATAGCATGGCTTTGCACACATAAGACTTGCATCAAGCAAAAGAGTTAAAAGCAAGGCAATGAAATGTTTGCTGAGTAATAGCTAGAGAGAGAGTCAGACAGAGAGTTGGTCGTTTTTGGCTTGGAAGTAGAGAAACATGTTTTCTCCTTATTGTATCGTGGAAAATAGAATGTTGTGGTTGTGTAATAAATTCTTAAATAGACATTCTACGAGCAAAATAGCTATTATTTTATGTGTATTACAGTATTATGGAGAATAACAGTATGTGTGTTTGTATTAAACATATTTTTCTTCAGGCTAGAACATTTTTTGCTTGGGTTTCCTTTTCTTTGGCTACTCAACCCAGTTTTCTTCGGGCAGAGGTGCCAATAAATAAAAATGCCCTTGCCTTGTAAGTTGGAAGTCTACATAGTAGAATTTTCTGATGGTTTCAGCATTTTTTGCAGAATATTTTCCTCTATAACTTGGTATAAAAAATAAATAATAAAGAGAGTACCTACCTTTATAAGTATCTGACTGAACTACTCTAGTAGTAACTGGTTATTGTGTAAGTAAATATACCCATACCTACCTAGGTTTACTTGATGTTTATTACTCTGTTTTTATGTGTATAAAATAATCTTATTCTTCAAGGTTTATATAGATCATTCCTCTCAGATGAAAATATAACACGCTTAATTTAAAAAATAATAATACTTTGTACGATTAGGTTGAATGTAGTTAAGGCAAGAAAGTCTCATCACATTTATTTAAAACCGGACTTGCAATTAAGTTTATTGTGTAAGTAAGAGATGA
The DNA here is from genome assembly GCA_019776165.1 of Pogonognathellus flavescens. Lineage (NCBI taxonomy): Eukaryota > Metazoa > Arthropoda > Collembola > Entomobryomorpha > Tomoceridae > Pogonognathellus > Pogonognathellus flavescens. The sequence continues at coordinate 54,463 of JABASD010000379.1, forward strand.
AAATAAAAACAAGTGACTTATGAAAGTACCTACTGTGACTGTTAAAGGAAGAGACTGGGAGAAAGTAAGTAGGTAGGTATTCATTCATTCCGAGTCAGAGTCAAGTCGTAGAGAGGACAAAGGAAGGAAATCTAAACTGCGTAATGCATAACAAAGATAGTTAGGCTCAAGCCTTAAGAAACTTAATGTAGCATTACGACTCAGCACTCGACGGTTTCTAGAATTTAATTAAGTCAACTCAGGACCAAGGCAAATCAGATTTCCTCATTTAAGTTAGTCAACTCGCTTCATATCAACTCTCAGCACTTCCACACGCTCTACTACTACTACTCAACTATACACCACACTATTTTAGTACATGGTAAAACTATACAAAACGGATCTGCTTTACTAACACAACAGAAGTAGCAGCAGCTTACTTTTAGAGAGCTTCGTGTTTAAACATAGCAACCAGCCAGGAGCGTGGAAATGCTAGAAGCACAGAGCAGAAACCAAAATAAAAGCACCTTAAGAAAGAACAATGAAGAGACAAGGAAAAGGTATTCTCATCTTCTTCTTCCTGTTTGCAAAGCTAAATACAAAGTGCAACTTAAGTAAAGTAAAAGTGAGCAGAAGGAATAAGCGACCTTTCTTGTAGTCACACAGAAGAGCCTTGCGACTTTTTACTTGATTTGGTTTAGCGAATGTCACGGGTAGTTCTAGTTAGTTACCATGAATTTTCCTATATGTATACTGCTACTCTTAGCTTGTTATTCGCGAAATGAGACAATAGCAACAAAAACAAAATTAAAGAAGACATGGAGGAAAACTGAGGAAATTCACTTTATGGCTTGACATTCATGATGGTCCTAGAAACAAAATAGAGTAAGAAATTTATGCAAACTGTAAATGAAAATATGTAAGTAAATGTGTCTATAGGTTTACAAGGCTAAAAGTAAGATGTAGTATATGTATAATAAGCTTGCGTACGTAGGTAGTAGTGTTTTTGTTTGTGATTCTTCTAGGCTAACAATAAAAGTAGGACAAAAGAAAACAAAGGGGGTGATTCCAATGAAAATTCTTTCTCAAATTTTCCTCTGCTAAATAAATGATCATAATAAGGAAAGGAAAACTTGGTGCGTGTAGAGAAGCTTTTACAGTTTACCAATTACGAATTGGAATTTCTATTGTTTATAATTATTTGCAAAGGTGAGTGTGAGTGCCATTAATTTTTCTAATTTACCAGTATAATTTATTTTTACTCATAAAAGTGCAGGTAGCTCATATAAATGATTAGCAGAAATGAATAGACTACTTAAATATTTCAATTGATGTTAGGTACTGTTAGTATTCATAATTATAATTATCGTTTCACTCAGATAATTACTTTTCTGTTATATTTACCTATAGATACGTGTATATTTTAACACATCCAACTTTTCTTATATAGGGGTGGAATTTTGGTAACTATTTTTATGTACAATTATTTGTAAATTTAAACTTTGCATGAAGTGAAGTCTTCATTCGGGCAAACATTTGCGAAATAAGAAGTTCCTAATTGTGCACATCATTTGTGATTAGGTAGGTTGTTGGGTACATCTTAGTATTTCATTTCTAGGCAACTTCTTGTGCCATTTTGTCATTGTCGTATGATTATTTTCTGTTAGAGTAACACAAGCTCGACAGGGCTTTAGCTATTGGACGAACTATTTAAATTTCACAAACAGACAAACATCACAAAGGATTATATACAAAACTGTATAATACTTTTTACTGGGGAGTCGAGTCGTATATTATAGGTCTTAAAAATAGCAGTAGGAATAGTACACAAGGTAAAAAATGAGATGAATTTTACCTTCACGTTGGGATTGAGATATAAAACTTCTTCATGGAATAGTAAAGAGTAGCACTGTATTGTGTAGTATTACTATTTCCAGAAATGTTTTTATTGTAAGCAAAGGTTATGTTGAGAGATAAGATGGCAATAGTTTTTTTTTCTATTTTACTCTCATTGATGTTACGAGTCAGTCGAGAACTGTAAAATGCAGCACAGATCTGTTAGGAACTTTTTGTCAGCTCTTTGCTCTTTCGTTCTTCCCCCTATCTTATATTTTTCCTCGTAAGGCTATATCTACTTAACACTTACTTATATTAAGTGCTCAGAACTTCTCGTCTGTTTCCTTCAACATTCATTTTCAGTCGAATTACGTTTTCCTCTCAAACTTCTTGCGTATGTCACGCTATTTGGCTTTATACTTGTGTGTATTTTCTTTTCCTTCTTCTGATTGTATAACAACTGCATTCAGCACAAATAAAAGACTAGTTCCAATGAATTTGTTGCCCAGTTTTGAAAAACCAGGTCTGACATGTAAAAATTTGGCCAATTACTTTCACTTGTACTATTGCTACGGTGTATCATTCAAAGCTATATCCCCTACACAACAATCTTCCCAGCAGGAAACAAAATTTCACAAGTAGAAAAGGGAGATACATGTAGTGTATAGCATGAAACATACACGCTTTATTTTTTTGCCTTGTATTTTCCATGTTTGATTTTAGTACATAATATAAGTATACATACACACTACATACTACTCTGAAAAACTATACAATACAAGAATACAACACAAGTTTATTTTTTGAAAAAAAATTATAGTATTATCGCTTTTGTTTGGTTCAACTATATAAGTATTAAAGTATAACTGTAACTACCTATGAAATTTTTACCTATGAAAATGTACGCTGAAAGGCTATGGAACATGAAATAATCCAAATAAATGCACAATGCACGCAAGTGATAATACAGGCTTTATAATACGTACACGTACTACAGTTTCCAATCAACAAGACAGATGAATATATACATTGTGTGTGTGTGTGTGTGTGTGTGTGTGTGTGTGTGTTGCACTACAATATATATTAAAGTCGTACTTTGGTAAAAACATGCACTGTATAGAATAATTCCATGTGTTGTGTGTGCACTGTCCGCTTTGACAAAACGTAAGGCTGACTTACTTTACTTTTACTTTCTCAGTTTGACTTAACTTTGTCATGAAATACATGGAGCTGACTTGAAATTACGTACACGAGAGAGGAATTGCCTGCATTTCATAATGTTTGGTTGACTTTGGCTTTGCGTGCCATCCTCTCCTCTCTTTTCTCATCGTCAAAGTTGAAAACAAGTGTATGTTGTGGATAGAAAGAAAGGAGTCGCATAATAAATAATGTGTCTCCATTCTTTCCGTCCTCCTGAAGGGTTTTCTCTGCTTTGTACTATTTCACTTTCTCCAAAGCATAATTTTCTGAGAGATTTGAACGTATTATTCTCATAAGAATTCTTTACTCTCTCTCTGTCTCTTACTCTTCCACTGTGTTCCTATTATATATTATTACATAATATTATTTATACCTACTACTATAATAATGTAAGTATAAACAGTACTATATACCTTAACTGGGTATATTCTGTTGTTATATTCGCTACTCTTGTACTTGTTATGATGAAGCTTGTGTCTTTTCATCTTTGTGTTATGTTACGGAATACACATTTTGTTTAGGACGAGAGAAATTCAGAAAGAACTATTCTATTACTATGGGCCTGGAGTAGGGTAAACGGGAACATAAGTAAAGTATGCACATACACATGTTCGTATAAAGCTATGCAACGTTGAAAAATCACTATTTCTTTTGAAATGATAGGACTTTCGGATTTATCATGGTTGGATATATAGGATACCTTTATCGTTGTCGCTTTTGTCACTGACATGACTTCTCTTGTCTACTCTTTCTATGTATGTGTTTTACTGTCGCGATTTACGTTCTAGGGTTTTGTAAGAATAATATATATGAAAATGATTTTATACGGACTATATAGCTCGGCGGGGATGATAATAACTTTGCATAGACAGAGAAAACTATGTGAACACGCATTTTGATGAGAAAAGCTGCTGTTACATTGCCTTTGTGCTTTTCTATGTCATTATTTTTTTCATACACCTTCTTACTACAATAAGAACACAATATCTTCCAGTTGTTATTATTTGTTTGAATTTTGAATACCATCATGGCTCATATAAGAATGTGTATAAATGTTAACATTATTTCAAGCCTAACGTGCATAATAATGATTGTTTAGCAAAGTATTGAATTAGGGAGGTGTTATTCAAGGGAGGAAAACACTACAGACTCTACGGATATTACAAAACTTCTTAAGAAGTGAAATCAAGCTATATGGTTCAGGTTCACGGACTACAATGAAGAAAGTGAATTTGTATAGAAGTGTGACAATTTGGAGGAGAAAGAGCGTAAACACAGTAGCAGTAGCTAGGTAGAGTAGAGACGCTAACAATAAACAAAATGTAAAAGTGAGAGAAATTCAAAGGAAGACGAAGCGGAGCAAGTGATTCCTCTGTGTGCTGAAATGAATTGCAGACAACTAAAGTAAAGAAATCACACAAGCATTAAATTGCACAAAGGGAAACAGTTTTATTAGACAAAAACTTGTAAATGAAGTTCCTTGGACTGAGTTAACTTTGCTTGTTGTCTGTTTCTGTTGCATATCCATGGGATTTTCATTCCAGACAAAAGTTGTAAACAAAGTACAACACAATAAATTCTGTGTTAATCACTAACTTATCTTCTTGATCAAAATTATTCGCTTTGCATTCCCATCCCATACCATTCACTAATACCATTATTCTATTTTCTATTAATCTCATTCCGGATGCACTGCTCTGGTACTACGACACATTTTCTGAATTAATCATTAAATTCACAACTTTTTCAACTATTTATTTACTCTAACAAATAACGAAAGTACAGTATTGTCTTTTGTCTCCTGCTTTCTCTATACAGTAGGTACAGTGCACTTCGTTAGACGTATTGTTAAAACGAATGCATGTTCTACTGGTACCTACATAAGTTAACAAATATCCGAATTTGCTCAGTGTACCTAAATGAAAAATTATTTTAAGTGAGTCACATTTATTGTAGATGTCACAAATGCATATATCATATGCAAATACTAAATGCCCAAGTTTATGAGGTCTTGGGGAGCTTTTGTGTCCAAACCGGATTCAACGGGAATCTTGGGAATTGTTTGTAATTTTATTATTCGTAGCAGATTTATGCTCAGATACATTTTTACATTTATGGAATGAAAGGAATGTCATTGCAGCTAATGTAAAAGATCTTTCCTCAGGAACATGCATAATAACAATAAGAACATACACACAGAATCTCACATGTATGCAAACAGAATATTATTACTGGTATTACATATTACATCATGTGAACTACCCACAGTAAAAATGCAACTTTCCTTTCCCCATCTCTTCCTATTTACATATGAGAGTAAAACATTACGTATTTTGCACAGTAAAAAAATTGGGGGATATATGTCCTGACCATGTCCAATTGCGTCTTGTGTATGGAGATTTATATGTAACTATATTCAGTATTATGTATGGAAGATACGGCAAGATGATGGAATGCCTTATAGTAGAATGAAATGTTTCCGCAACTTGCTATAGTAGCAATGTTCATATGAAAGAAAATAAATGATACAATGACATACGTCCGGACATGAAAAGAGATGAGAATAAGACGAAGACACAACGCGTGCTTATGTCTATTTGTTTCTCATTGTTTTCTTTTGTTTCGTCTGCCTATCTCTCCACCACGTCCTGACTCCCGATTCTGCTATTCTTAGTAACTCAACATTCCTACGCACTGTTTGCACGCGGCTAAATAATAACAGTTTTTTCTAAACGTAAAAACGAAGCCTTCATAATATCTGGCAAAAAGCTACTGTCAGTAAATGCTACAACACGTAAAAGAAAATATTTTTATAACCTTAAATCACAAAGGGAGACCTTATTGCAATCCTCAACACAATTATAAATGAAAAGTACAACTACCCAGGTGAAAAGTGCTTAAATACCTAATAAACCTTACGTACAAGGCCAAGTTTGTTAATAATATGTCGTGACAAGTATGCAATGTCTTGAGTGAAGGTGAAACCAAAATATTTATTTTACCTAACGCAGTATGGAACCCGTGTTTATGTTGATCTATATATACGGGTCTAATGAATAATCAATTTGTATGTACAACATTACAGCAGGTGTACACATAATATATTTATTAATTATGGAGTACAATTTATGTAATAGCGTTTGTTTGTCTTTCTGTGAGTGTATGCATCCTCTGCTCGGTCTATGCTGTCTCACATATAAATGCAGCCACAAATTACCTGCCTTGTTTATACTCAGACATTTTCTTGTATCCGTTTTACTGCGGTTTATTTAAGCATAATTTAATTGGGAATAAGTGGTTTTTGTGCAAAGATATAAATAGCAGGTAATATGTTTTGTTGATGTAGCTACTGTATACATGAATTCCTGGCAGGAAAGAACCTTTGCATTTTTCCCTCCTGTTTTTCTGTGAGAAGACGTTGTTTCATGGCAGACAGGGCAAGAAGGAAATAAAGTGCAACAGTAAAGTAAAGAAGAGTAACATATCTCTAGTCTCTCTCTTTCTCTCTATACTTTTACCACTGTAGCACTCAGGCACTATTATATTGCAGTAGAAACAGTATAGTGCATTCTAGCATTATTTTTAGTAATAGAATGCGAGAAGCTCGAGCTAAACCCAAGACGAGTTGGATGTAAAACTATAGAAATAGCTTAGCTGTGGAGAAAGAGGATGTAGTAGTCTGAGGAAGAGAGTTGTAGAGAAGAAGAAGAAAAGAGTAACACTAAAGTCGAACTGTAGAACGGAGAAAGAGAGTAAAGGATTCCCAAGAGAGTCGTCCCACATCGTCGAGTACGAAGACGCCGAACTTACCGAACAGAACGTATGTGCAATATAATGTAATGTGAGACTACACTCCACACTACATCGTTCCTCTTCTTCTTATTCCATCCTATTCCCATCCACCACCCTTTACTTTACTATCTCTTCCTTCTTCTTCCGTTTTCTGTACTCTTTGTATAGTAGGTAGTATACCCCGTATATTTTATGCCTTGTACATAGCCAGAGACATGGTCCTCCTCCATCCTGCTTAACTTTACATTATAACTGTATTATACAAGGGAAGCAGTATATAGATGTATATTAGTATACCATATATATATATCGATATGTATAATGGTATTGTTAAAAAGGAACTATGTGTTTTTAGTATATAGAGTTGGCTGTACATATCTCTGTTCAAGTTGACTCGGTTTGCCTTTTTTTCGTCCGCGTTTCATTTCTGTAGGTTGCTGGTCTGTTTCTGTTTGCTGGCAGACAGAGGCATCCCTTACCTGCATTTTCTGTAGTAGTAGTAGAAGTAGCTTAAAGATTCTCAATTTTCCCTTGGAGTTTCTTGCGCTTTCAGTTTTACACAAAAGATATATTGTTTTCTGTTGTAGACGACAAACACGAGACAAGACAACCTGTACAGAAATTTGCAATTCTTTCTCTAAAAGATAGTCGCTCCGTTTGTTTCACTCCATGCTCTACTTACTGCCATTTGTTTCGTTTGATTTCTTGTTTCAGCTTACAAAGAATGCTTTCACATTTTCGCATACTTCCCCATGAACTGTGTTTACACTCACAAATCACGAAACAAACCATAAACTATAAAGTATACTTCGTATTTCGCATAAGTTTACAAGTTTGAATATTTTACAAACTGTAAATAAATTATGGACTCCCACGCAAACAACACGAAATTATAAATGATGAACCTACTCATAATAAAGTATGAGGAAATAATAATATCTGTATACAAATAAAAAACTACGGCATATAATGATGCATAATGTTTATTCAAGCAATTTTGTTAAAATCGGTTTGATTTTTTTCGGAAATTGAAATTGATTGTTTAATTTTCACGAGAGGAAAGCTAAAAGCTACCCTGATAATCTTTAAAGTGCATTTTGTAGTAAATTGTCTTTCTATTGACAATTCCTTATCTGAACGTTGTGCAAGATACAACTAAACGTCTGCACTGATGGAATATGTATATTTGAACTATAATATAAGTGTATACCACAGTAGAACCAGTTCTGGCAGAGATGCTGGTTTGGAAAGATATTATCTTGTAAATATATTAGTCAAGTGGAATGGAGAAAGCGGAAGGGTTGTGAATCTCAATGTCAGACGAGCAGAGATCAGTTTACTTACACAATATGTTCTCCTCCTCTGGTATAATCTGAAGGTAATATTACTGTGTATGAAATGCATAGCTGTGTATTGTACGCAGAAGAATATAGAATTGAGAGAAGGAACGAGGGAAAAAGGAGGAAAACATGCAACAGAATACAATGCACGAGCCGCTTTAATCGGATTTGAATAAATTGATTTCTCTTTAGGTTGTGTTTGAATGTGATGCTCGTTGTGATGTTAGCTAAACATTTTGAGTCTAACTGATGGTGAACAGGCTTAACGTGAACAATTCAAGTCAAGCTGGGCCAAGCAAGACAACTGCCTTAACATGACATGACTTCTTTGACTCTGACCTTTTCAGACTTCTTGGGCTTGGCTTGACTTGACGTGACGTGACTTAAGCTCATTTCTACTACTACTATTACCACTACTTCTCCAAATTCCAAATACTGTGCTACTTTCCTAAGTACAACAACGATATGACCTATACGACTTCTCCCATGCATGTACTACAGTCTTTAGTCTCAAAGCATGTCCAAAGATATTTATGAGAATTAAATGACGACTAATAGGGCTGTGTAATATTATTACACTTCAAATTGTCACGTATGTACTAAGTCACTTATGCTATATTTTTTATGTCATTTGTCGAAAATTTGAAATCGCACGTATGTAGTATTCGTATCTACAGTTTGTTTTTCAATATAAGTAAATGAACTATAGTACATGTTATAGGAATTGTACAGGGTACAAGGTACAATTTATCGACTAATGGTGTTGTAAACAGTTTCTCAACTGATGTGACAACTGATTCGATATGACAAGTGAGAGTGACAAGATAAAGAGGATTTTATTGTTATAGGTATCTTCAGTCTCGCTTTGTTTGCAAACTTTTGATAAAGCAAATTGCAATGAAACACAAACAACATTTTTAATTTTTAAGAAAGTTTTTCATTTGCACTGCGTTGGATATTCATTCCCGGAAATTACTTTTTTATCATCGTAATATTCGCAATAGGTAAAGTAGTTTTAAATGTATTATCGTACACTTTAATGCATTTACGGTTACATCGTAAATTGAATGTTTTTATAAAGTTATGATTAGTAAAGATTTATAATGAAAAATTGACATTGACAGCAAAAAACACACACTTTGCGTGTCTGCACGTCTGCAGTAGTGACTAGTGACGAGTATTATGATAAGCAAAAAATATTTTTAATTAAATTTTTTACTATTTCAAAATCAATTTCAATGCATGTGCAGGAGTTCAAGGGTGAAGAAAGTACGTAGTATTGCAAGAACCTCGTCAAAACAAACTCTCTTCATTATGCATTGCGAAATCTTAAACATACTTGTAATACATTTATTTATCAAAAATTCGTTCCGCTATACTCAAAAGCTAATTGTTATAACAAGACTTGAAACGTGTGGGAGTATTTCATTTGACATTTGCTCTTCTAGGGGAAATTGGAAGCGAAAACAACTAATTTTATTTACCGTTAGTACATAGTACATACGTAGATACAAATATAAACACTAAAAATTGAGCATGATTTCTGTGAAATAACTGGGTTCGGGTGTAAACCGAAATATTACGTAGGTGTGGTGTATGAGCAAATACTAAAACATTTTCCCTGCGTATGGAGGAGTAGGAGGGAGATGGAAATTAGTTACAGTGACAAACAGAGACAAACTGAACACAAATAGAATTATAATTCAATCTCTTGAAATCTAATAATAAGTCTTAGACTGAACATCTCGATCTCAAAGTGTAGGAGCGTCTGTTTGTCTCCACATATTACGTAAAGCCAAATACAATGCAATGTTGGCTGCACACAAATTCACTCCGTTCACTTAAGAAAATTTCAACTAAATGGAGAGTTTCTGGTGAAACATCCTCATTATAAGTTCGTGTGTTTCTCTCTCCGTCTCAAATCTCCATATTTTCATCCCCTCATCTCATGTGCGGAGTTTGTCGCTTCCTGTTCTTGTAACTCCTTCCGCTTCTGCCAATTTTCCATTACATGCTCCCACGAACATCCAGTCACATCGTAATCATAATGTCAAATCATGCATACCCATCCTGACATTCGATAACGGCAAAGAAAAGTCTTATTTACTCGTACACGCAGTCAATATGAATTCACAAATTCCATTATAATGATTACCTACGCATTTCTTTTCCCCCTCTACTCCCACATACATTTTTCTATCACCCAGCCATTCTCATCTCATTATCTTCACTTTTCGCCTCCAAAAATTCACCTGTGCTTCACAAATGCACTTTTCATCTCCCATCCTCTTTCACGTTTCATTTCCCAACCAATTCACAAACTTTTAACGCATAAGTAAATGCTACATCTTTCCATTAATGTAAAATACATACCTATATTAATTACCAATTACATAAAATTAATAGAAATTCAACATTACATTTTATAATATTTGTGTACAGATTTCAGGGAATGTCTGCATTTCGTTATTGATTTATTGTTTACAGAAATTTTGCAAAATCAAAATTTCGTAGTAAAAAATCGGCAATTTTGTTAATTTTATCTGATGTGAGCTTCAGTAAATGATGATTTTATGACTAGACTGGCAAATGTAGCACAAATCTGATGTGGTATGGCATACTAATTGCATAATGGTTGAAGCAAGCATATTTTTGCTTGGTGGAGTAATTTGGGTACACGTGGAGAAAAGAGCATTGACACATTGTCATTTATTTTATTTTTAGCTGAAGCGGAGAAACTTAGTAGTACTAGGCATGTTTTTATAAAAGAGTAAAGTGGAAAATGATGATTGCCCGAGTAAAAAAGACGAATCAGCTGAAAAATGTAATATAATGTGCTACAATCTAAAAAAGAGTAGTATTATCGCAGCAATTCGTAATGGTATTATAGAAAAGGCAATACTACTCCAGTACTCTAGTCCTCTAGCATACTTCCATAGAGAATGCATTATAATGTCACGACACAAGAAGACCAAGCAGGCCAAAGAACTTTGCTAAAGTAAATTCAGGATCCAGTACTAAAGCAACTTAAAATATTTGACGATTCCGTGTGGACTCGTTGTTGCATTGCTGTTGGCACATTAGCTGTCAAGTCCCAAGATGGTCGCTTGTGTTACATCCTTTGGAATATTATCATGCATTTTATATTATAAGTGTAATGTAATGTATTGCGGGTTGGCCAGGGAGTTCCTCTTCTAGTAACATCTAACCCATTCTTCCATCCTACACGTATTCTTCTACTCTATATACGTATTTGTGCATACGCGTCTCACTATAATGTATGTACACACATTTTCTCATCGAAACTCAAATCTCCTCTATGTATAACCAGGAATATCTTTAGAGAGAATTTTATATACAAAGAGCAGTGCCATATTGTAAGTTAGAGAAGTCTGGGGATTATGACCCAACACACATACATATACCACAATACATTTTGTATATTTTTATTCTGTTCCATTAGTGTGTTGTATCTGTATGTACTATACACCTATATATAGGGATAGAAGAAAAAGAAGTAGTGGAATATATGCCACGTTCTTTTGGCATTGTAATAATAATAATAATATTAGTAGTATGTTACGTAACAGAGAAAAACATAATGTAAAAGCTAGTTTTCTTATTCTGTTCTGTTGAATTTATATGGAAAATGTAGCAACAACACTATTGCATTGTATTCTATTATATTATCCATGTACTCAAGTTAGTTGAACATGTTTCTGAAGTGAAGGTTGAAAAGTCTTCTGTAGAAAGAGAGAGAGAGAGTGGAGCAGTATGTACAAGAAGAAGAAGAGAGTGTTTTTGCTCCAGGAAGACTTCCCGAGGGAAGACGCAACGGAATTTTTCCTCCAGCTGTTGTCTTCTTTTCTTGTTAGACTTATATTCTTGTGTGTAGCAGGAGTAGTATCTCACACTGTGTAATATATACATACACAAGGATTCTGTATAATAATAGAAGAGTGCCTGTAATGTATTTCATGTAGTAGTAGTAGTAGAAGTCGACTCAGCAAGAGAACTCTCTTCTCGACTGTTCAGAGAATTTGCATGTTTGAGCATTTATGCGAGAAGGCTCTTGTGGGATGAGTGAAAATGTTCAGAGTGAGTGAACTATTTGGGAAATTGGAAGAGGGAGAAAGAGACCTGTCGTTCGATTTGCTAATTTGAATAATATCCAAAGAGACGTGGGCTGCGTATATGTGCGTTCTCCAATGGTAATTTCATCTATTGCACTTACCACCACCACATGCAATACTAAACACATCAGCCCTACTAAACATACGCTTATATACATAGTACACGCGAAATAAATACACATTAGGATACTGACTGTAGTTTTAACTCGTCCTTCCGTAAAATTTCACTCAGGGTTCGATAATCATCCCTCGGATGTGCATTTGCCCATTTTTAACCTCAAAAGTCACCCCACGGGTTAAATAACAAAGATGTATAAGAAGTGTAAAATACAAAGATCTTATTTTTACACAATTCACATCATGTGTGATTTTTGACTCATAATGGCAATAAAAATATTCTCTCTGAATTACGTTACATGCCTAATTTTTATTTGAGTTCACCCTGTATGTTCTAGTAATTAGTGAAATAGTGTTTAAACTGACAGTTAATGTGGGTATGTGTGTGAAATGTAAGATTCGTGTTAAAATTGGTTTAAATGATTTGTTTACAAACATTCGGATCAAATTATAACATAACACACAGGAATTATATAGAACATGACTGTACTTTGTAAAAGTAGAATTATTTCCATAAAGAGTGGAGTGTGTTTAGTTAGTTACAAAGGACTGATATTGATGCTCTTTATTCCTAATAGTGTGTAATATGTGTTTGTAAACTTATATCGTATTAGACATATCTGATTCTGATATTTAGTGAACTACATAATATTTCCTGTATCTACTACTGCTACTTACTACACTCTGTTTGCCTCTATATAGAATTTCAAAGGAACAGAAGATCAAACATGAAAGGTTTGAATTTCTTTCACCATTCACTCAATAGATTCGAGTTGAATTGAGTTGATCTGTTATCTGATGTGTTGAGCTGATGAAATTCTCGAGCATTGGGAAAGAAAGGACGCCAGCAACGATATATGCTCTCTCCACCAAAGCTTCACACCAAAAAGCTCTGTATTTCAACAGATTGACTGCCAATAGACGCTACCTCTAATCTCTACCTATTGCAGAAAATAGGAAAGGCTATTCACATTTCAAACGGCACAACTACGTAGTATGTCGATATATAGAATAGCTGTGTGTGACACTACGTAAGTAAATAAACCTTATACTTTACACTACTGATACCTTTCCTTATGCAACTGTGCTTTAATGGCTGGTAGTAGAACAGACTCCAGTTAACACGGATATGCGCAGCAGATATTACACAGATAAACAGCTTATATAGCTTTCAGACATGGAAACGGCCCGACTTTTTAAAATTCGGTCGGAACCCGCTCCAACACTAGTATTTTGGGCCCGAACACGAACTCGAATAAAAAAATGAAGTCCGGTTTGAAACAGATATACCTCAAACCCGGTCCGAAGTTCCTACTCCAAACCCGAACTCAAATAAATGGTACAAAGGAGTCGCAAACCCAGATTTGAGATTTAGTCTTAAGCAAATTATGAAACACAAATTAGTAATCTGATTGATTATCGTTCGATGGAACAATTTTTACAATTTGTGATTTTTATTTTCAACTGTAAGTCCGGCCCGAACCCGGTCCCGTTTAAACTCTTAAAATTTCTACCCCGAACCCATGATGTACGTTCCCATGTCTATTTATCTTTCTGTGTATTGTATACTTGCGCCAATCCTTATAGGATAGGAATACTATCTGTATTACCAGTTGAAAACTAGAATCATGGTTGGAAATTGACAGAAACTATGTAATACAAATACACTACTAGCCAATTGAGTTGTTCTCTTGTGCCGTGTGAAATACGGAGGAATGACTACTAGGAATTTCTACTTTTGTGTGTTTCCTATTGGAAAAGAAGTGTACGGTGATAGTTACACGATGAGATAGCTGACAGGAAGGATTATGAATAAGTAGATTACCTTATTTCCAGTGTACTAGTATCATATTACTGTATCTATATACCTAAGATAAAATGATACAGTCTTCTCTCTCATCCTATTACACGATTGCCACAAGGATTATCATTTTATACACATATATCTCTAACAGTCCCTTGTTTCTAAGCAGAATACATTGTGATTAGAGTAACACTACTGCATAGCACACATTTGCGGGCAGTTGTCAAAGACAGTGTTTATACAGTTACACACACGTGTACATGCAGACACCACCAGTATTTTATGTACTGGTATATATAGAGATCATTTTCTAAGCTATATACCATCTATAGTCTGTATATATAATCCTATGGTTGTGTTCATAACATTAGCAGTAGTGCTGTAACTTCTCCTTGTGTCAGTATCTTTGTCACAGGCGGCTTGAAGGTGTAGAGTCTGTGTACAGAATGAAAACAGTTATTTCTACTGGTGATATTATTGCTTATAGAGTAGATTGAGCGTAGACTGTGGTTATAAACGCTATTAAGACTAGTCAAGTGAATTACATTGGATTCCTATACTGTAGTATATAGATCTACATAGATACATTCATTTTATACTGCATGTTATATATAGTTAGTTGGGAAATTACTCTGTGCAGTTGAGTTAGTGTTAGATATTGATGGTTGAGTGAGTATGCGTATGGTATGAAATGAGTGTGTGCGTGTACACACAGGACAAGTACACTACAGCCTATGGTTGGCTTGCTGAGTGAAAGCGAAACTGACTGAGTGAGAGAATAGGAGATTTATGACAGATCGATTGGTCCTAGAGAAGAACAAGGGTAGCGAAGGATGAGTCGACTAAAATGGGCTTGTATAGATAGCCAGATGAATTGTAGAGATGCATCGACGTTCCACATCGAGATCTGTCTGGCTTTATCCGTGTAGCTGTATCTGAATCAGCATTCTATCATTCTTTATTTTCTATTTTCACTCGCAGTGTAAATCAACTTTCCCTCATACCACCACGCACATATATTGATGGGATATTTACATCCACTCAGCTGAGAGATACTTTCACAGCTCTACAAAACCATCAGTGAAGTTCTGTAGATGTATTTGCAGATTTCAAAGCATTTATAGCAACAAAATTAATTTTAAAGATGCAGTTTTTGTTCGATGTATTTTATAAAAATTAATTTTACCTTTTTACATTGCAATTTTCATTTAATTTATTAGTCCGGGTGTTTGAGATTTTCAGGAAGTTTCTAATATTATATAGGACTTCAATGGAGGTATTTCAAATGGCAAATTGTTAAAATGTGAATAGATTGTTGGGTAACAAAACAGGCTTTGGTATCCTTTCTGGTAACACCGTATCAACAGATTGAGATTAGAAAGCTTTTGTGTACAAGTTCAGGTTCACGCTTCACGCTACTGCATTGTTCTCATTGAGAGTTTTATTTTTTGTTCTTATAGCTAACAGGATTTAAAGTGGAAACAATGTTTGATCTGCTGCTCTGCTGCAACTTTGTATTGTTCTGAACTGTATTGACTTTGATATAGGTAGAATATAGAACAATAGGCAATTATGAGTATGAGTATACACGATACAAATTGTTGGTAAGTTTAGTTATTCAATGGAAACGAGTTGATAAATTTATGGGCACAAGTTCAGTCATTAATAGGATTGGTATTTTGCTTCAATTCATGTGTATACAACCTAAGCAAAATCAAAGTCAGTGTAAATGTTAGAGTTGTTATTCGTAGTTGTAGGAGTAACACCAAGTTCAGGTGTAATCCATTTTGATCTTTCAGTAGAGGGTTAATAGAAGTTTTCTATTGGGTCATATAAAGAAAGTAAAAATTAGCAACTATTAAAAATTTGGTGTTTGAGTAGTAGAAATTATTTTTATTTCTTTTAGGTAATAAACCATATAAAAATATTATCAAATGAACACTGAAAATTTGTTTAGCAAATTAGTAGGTTCAATGTTGTAATAAATGTTCTTTTTTTACAATGAGAAACACCGAGATAATAACTTGCAACTAATTTTACACGAAATTGTACGACATATATTTCTACGCACTGTATTAACAAGCTGAGCTAAGAGTACTAACAATAATTTCTTCTAAGCTTTGTAAAGGCTATTATAAGTCTGTATGAAATAACGTAAACTATGAAGAAATATAATTGCGATCCGATGTGATATTTATATCCAACTAACAATAATAAGTGAAATACGAAATACTTGGTAAAATAAAGGAGATTTTATATCCTTGACTTGTAGCAATACTGTTAGTTATTACAATTAGTGAGTTGTCGACGGCTGTGTGTATCATCTCAATCCGAAGAAGACAGTCGTATTTCTCCAGCCTATTATTATTTCCCGTGTTGCCTTGCCTCACTTTCCTTTTTACTGCGATTTGCTTTTTCCTTTGCTCCCACAACTGGTCAATACTCGCCGCTTTCTCTTTATTTTATTCTGCTTAGTGTATCTAATAATCTAATAATACCGAATCTTTTGCCACTGGTATATCCACATCCACCCACAAAACATTCCCTTATATATATACTTATATACCTAGTATATATGGACAATATAATAACATTCTATTAGATTATTAATATTGCGTTAGCAATACCAGTAGAATGTCTACAGATGAAACAACTGTTCCCCTTTCTCCACTTAGATTCCGAAGTTGTATATTATATGAAATATCGTTAGCAGTATGTAGTGGCAGTACATCGTGTTGTATCAGTATTAAAGTACAGAAGCCACTACGACGGTACTTCATTCACACTAATCCAAGTCCGGAGGCGGATATCAGATTGCACACAGTCATTATTAACATCCTTCCAGAGAGAACTACAGCTATTATAAGTTATATAACAGTTATTATAACGTGCAATTGTATATAATATACTGATATATAGGACATACAGTATAAAGGATTAGGTACATTAATATGATGCCAGAGAGAGGACTGCTCCTGGTAAAAAGACCACCACGAAGCAATACGACACAATCCAATGACAAGACCATTTGACGAAGAACGTTGGAAACGGACACCGCGGGGATCTTTCGTCTGTTTGATGAGAATCATAATAATAAAATGAAAATCTGTTCTCACATTATGTGCTGGGCTTGCTGGAGTGTGTAACTTTTGTGCATATAGATCCACACATACCAACGGCTAATAGTAAGGAATTCTAGCTCAGCAAGGAACTTTTTACTTATTACTCTGATTGATCGTATCACTTTTTGATGAGAGAGCTGAGAGCTGCCACTGTTTTAGTGGTGACATGACATGGCACGACATACCATTATATTATATAAGTTTCTTTGCTACACACATACATACAGATATTGCATATGGACTAAGAGATACAGTTTGAGAGTAAGTTGAGAGTGAGAGAGAGACAAAGAAAATTGGCGTGTGTCATTTCATCCCGCAATGTAATATTATATTTAATGTAATGTAATGACATTACCATTAGTCACTTAAACTCAACTCTGACGGTTCTTGTTCTGTTCATTACCTTTCCTTGATGTTTCATGGCCACTGGCACTTTTCTCTCGCCTTTAATTCTCCACTGTGTCAGTGTACAAGTACAACGTGAGGAAATGTAAACCTTAAACTTTATTGCCGTTTTATACGACGTATTATACATATACCTAGGCCTGAAAGATCAACTTTACGTATAATATACTCATTCGTGTTAGTAAAAGTATTAGTTCTAAGTGCCACTCTTCTTTTCAGTCCTCAATCCAATGACGATCATCAACCATTCTACTTTTGTCTGTCTTTTTAGCCACAGGTCATACATATAATTTGACATTAGAAAAAGCTTTCTGCTTAAGTAAGTACTTTCCAACTTTTTAAAGTCTTATTGCTGTATTATTTGTCCAACCAGGAAAGTAGTGTCAGTTATTATTACATAATCCTGTCTCACAGTGACCTCAATCGTTTATGTGATGTAAAAAATCAAATTGCCTTTTATTCATAAGCCTGGTCAAGTATAAAAAATTTGCCAACATTGTAACGTAAGTACTTACTGCATAGAAAATATATTTAAACGAAAGCTTCGGATGGAAGTTGTCAGACAATTTAGTTCTCAATGAGATTATTAACTCTCATATGAAACTCTAGGTTGTAGGTTGTTCTTCATCGCATATGTTATGTTCATTGTAAGTGGTATGTGGATACATTTGAATTATGAAAATAATGATGTGGTTTGATTGTTGGTAAGAATTTCTTGATGTTTTAGAGGATATCTTCTGATTGTGCCCATCTTGTCAATGTCAGATTTTAACAGATACCTATTTACATTATGCATTGTTTTACATTGTAGCTGAACACAGTTGTACTATGTACTATGTTTATTTGAAGAGGGTGTGGAAACAAGTAAAATCGTTCAATACAATTGTAAATCGTACAATTTACTTGCAAGAATTCGATTTGCAGTCTATTGTTGGATTTCCATTGCCAATTGGTGAAGGTGAAATGTATGTAAATGTGAAAATGTATGTGTAATGCATATGTAAAGGGAGAAATATACGAAATGTGTCTACATGTAAGAATGTGTTTGAGAATATGTGTCGTTCTTGTTGAGTGTGCTATCATCGAAAAGGTTTTCGTCCCTCTCTGCCCGTCTTCCCCTTCTTTGTAGTACTTTGCAGTTTTGCACTATTAGGAAATCAAGTGAAAGTAACGTAATAGAAATTGTACAGTAACGTGCGGCTTATATATTCTTATGGAATGGCAGAATGTCGACATACGTGTAATATACTGCCTACTTATATTGTGTCGCTCGTATCATCGACTTTCTATTTTGGACGTTTTTTGTCGGTTGGTGCATCTCATTGTCGCTCTAGCGTGTATTATTACATTGCTTGGGAACAGATTGGATTATCCTTTCTTGACAAGAACGACAGAAGAAATTGAATGGAATGAACCTCGAATCCGATCCAATTGAATTGATATTGGAATTGGAAACTCGTTTCCACGATCATTTTCCTTTTACTACTACACTCGCTAGTGCACACTTAACTTGTACAAGTTTTTTATCCCTATATAGCTCTCATTTCAACTAAGGAGGAGCTTTTATCCAACAAAATTTTCGCATTGCGTTGCACTGCACGACTAAAAATGTTTCCCAACTCTTTTCAACGGTAGTACAGCCCACACACAATTTTTCCGTTTTTTCCACGGATTTGTATAATTCGTATAAACTTCCATTGTTGATGTTCTGTATAAAGCGCTGATTTTGTTTGTGCTTACATTTATTTTATATGCAAATGACATGCTTAATTTCATATATCTCTATATAGATATAGACAAACAAGGGGGAGTTGTATCTTCGAAAGAAAAGTCCAACTTTCTATTTCCATACAGTTCTACTACACTTGTATAAATCTCTTGCAATTTAAACTTTCGGAAGAGGAAATCCTCCCACGCACATTACATTATACCACTGGGCAGTTGAATTGTCCAAAGGAAGTAGGGATTTTCCGTCAAAGCGATTTGGTCTTCAATAAAGGAACAAAAGACGAAGCATTCTGCAGTAAGACGAATAAAGCAAAGTGGCCATTTAGTCACAGTGCGTAACGCACTTATTGGCATTTCTTCAGAGTTGGAAATTGTTTGGGACTGGCAAAACCGTAGATTCAGGCACCACACAGACAGAAACATCCTAAAATAAAGGGAAAGGAAAGATCAAGTTGAATAAAGGTAATATGATACACCACGATACAATACCAAGCACCAAACAATACAACAAAGTGCATTCACTAAATAAACTTTCCCCCTTATTCTTTTTCATTGTTAACAAGTTTATATGGATGGAAGCGATTTAGGTATTGTTTTGCCACGATGTTCTCTTTTCTTCCAAGTAAGTAATGCACTTCTTTGTAAATAGAGTCCTGATATTGCCATATCATGTAAGTAACAAAGCTAGGTAGATTGTTGTAGGTAAGAAGCTACCTAATAACTGTCAGCCGTATTACATTTTCCCATATAGTAGTAGCTCCTTTTACTTTTTTCCTTTAGTAAAACACCTTACAAGCCACAACAGCCGTTTTTTCTTGGGAAGATACAGAGAAGATACACTTATGAGACAGTATCTGTTTCAACACAGCTCTGTGTAGAACTGGGCACCACCAGGGTCATTTAGAACATTCATAAAACTGGCAGGTTGTCACTAGACGGAGAATTTATGAGGAAAATGTTTGCCTTGTCTTACCTCACGTGGCCTTCCTTTGTCATAGAAAATTGGCTGCAGCAAAAGAAAAGGAAGATTTACTTTACTCCGGCTGCTTTCATTACTTCACTTGTTTTGGGTATTGTTGCTTAGTCGCCCTGTGAATGGCGAATTCATCCCGGGTGCTTCTGGTGTAAGTGTAATAACGTGATGTGGTGTGTCTATGTCGTATTTGTTCTTTCACAACCAAATCATACATACATACACACACGTGTTGTGTTCTATGCATGTTTGTACTATACTACAACAGAGTTTTTTTTCTTCTTACAAAAAGATATACTTCTTACGGGAAATTAATGTTGGTAGTAGTTACCAAATGAAGAGTATATAGTACTTTTGTATACTGGGAGCAGGAGAGAAAGGAGTTGAGAGAGACGGAGTGAGTGAAGTTACTTGTAAAGGGAGTTGAACCGTGCCGGAAGTTGTTTTGTTGCCTTTACCATTTGAAAAGTTCAAGGCAGTTCGGTGCATTGCAGTGGAAAAGAACACAATGGAATACTAACAACGAATCAAATGAAAGACAATGACAATGCACCATCCTCTCCTTCGTGGATTCATTGCAACACATTATTTTCGTACACACAGGGAATCCAAAGGCGTGACAAAGTATATGAAACAAAAAACTGAAAGAAACATGTAGTCATTTTGCTATAGGAAGTTCTGTCAGTCTTATAATTCGATTTACGTGTGTTATGCCTGTGTACTGTATTTATTTATGGTAGAAACTTGAATACACAGGGAAAGGGAAGGGGGAGTACAGAAAAGTCATTTACAGTAATTTCATTATCATTCAATTGCACATGACTCTTTCTATTATTAGAAATGCTGTAATTCAATTTCTTTGAAGAAACACATAATTCATTGGTATAACGTAAAGTAACGGATGTCACCACGTTCTTCCTACTGGTGAATCGTGGTTTACTTGTTAATAATGCGGAGGAGGATGGAAGAGTAATAATGTTCGGAAGTAGTATTGTGTAATGTAATATGAATTAAGTACGAAATGGAAAAAGATGAAGGAATTCTATGGGGTTCTTTGCTTTCCATCTTCATTTTGGATTTCATGAGTGTCTTTTTTGTCTTTTTGCAGAAGGGGATGTTCCTGAGGGATTCCCGGTGATATCTGAGCCGCCTATGACGAAAGTAGTTGAAAAGGGGAGAACAGCTACTCTGACTTGCAATGCGTCGGGGCTGGAGCCGCTTTCTATCATTTGGCTCAAAGACCTGTTGCCAATTCAACCGAGCGACCGTTTTGCTTTTGCGGGTGAACGAGGAGGTATGCAAACAAACTCTTTCCCTATATTTATAAATATTTACCAGCTTGCTTGATTTGTAAGCAGTTTGTACCTTACATATTCCTTTTTATGATTTCTTCATATTAATAGAAAACAGATTTCCTGTTAGCACGTTTTGTTTGATCTACATAGGTTTCTATATCTGCGAATAATTACTACTGTTATCAGAATGATTTAAACGTATGAAAACGAGACTGACTTCACATTCATTACTAAATGAGACAGGACTCATGCCTTATCATTAAGAATGTCTGTAGTGTATTAATAATCGTCCAAAAGGCGAGTTAAATATCATTTTGACAGATGAATGGGAATACATAGTGGAACTGTCATGTTCATTAATATTGCTACAAATTTAAGTGCACAGCACATGAGCCCCATTTCTATTGAAAATCTTCGTGTGGGTTGAATTCAGAATACAAACTGTGCCTTTTTGCTCTACTCTGTTTATCAACATCATTCTGATCGTTTGAAGTTCTGCGAGTAGCGCTTCATTCACTTCTGAAAGCATTTTAGTTTAGCGGAACTATTTTGTGAATGTGATATATAATTTAAGCTACGATTAGGTATTGTAGTAGTTAAGCCAGCACATTATTATTATTATGAAGTCGACATTCAACACCGAGCTTGTCTGACTTACTGACACAAATTGTAATGGATGGGAAGCAAAGTGCCAGTGCCCACGCGTTTTCATTATTTAATTGGACCAGCCCTGCAATACTGACAAGAATACATTAGAAACATTGTAAAACTTACAGAAACATGAATGAAATAAAAAAGTTCAATGCTGTAGGGACTGTATATAGGGTTTCGTGCGTGGGTGTATAGTTTGTAACAGTAGAATGTCAGTGTAATCTGACAAACTTTGTTTGAAAAAACGGGTTATGTTATTTTTAAATTGGAACTGTATGCCTTATAAATTTTATTACTTGTACATACACACGACCCAAAAGACAACAAACATGAATTGGTATATAGTTTTTATAAATATAGCACGTATAAAATGTAATACTGTGGTTGCGGTAAATGACGGGAGTTCCTTTGTTATATATAAATAAATTGCAAGGGCTGGTTTGCGTGCACTGGGAGTCATCCACTCATGTCTTGCTGATGTTTGCAGACATTACCAGAATAGAAAGATGCTTTACCATCGAGCGCATTTAGTTTCCTAAGCATGTTGCGTTTCTAATGTTTGCAGCTACTCCGTAGGCAGTTTTAATTGTGAAGTGTCTGTTTACAAACGCCAGCGAATTTCTCTACTAAAATCGACAAGCATTATTATGCTGGTATACATATCCGCAATTGTCCTGCATTATTTTCAGCACGCATTATATTATGTTGTACCTATGTTGTAGCTTTACAGATAGTGTATAGGATGTACACTACTACTCTTAAGGATATAGGATAGATATACCTACAACGTAGATAAAGACATACAGCTCGTCGGATTGTAATTTGTATCATGTAATGTTTCACGTAGATAAGTGCGAGAAATGAATCTGCATGCAGGAAAGTTCTGGAGATGAGTAACGTAAAAGAGAGATTTAGAAATACTTTAATTCTTGATGTTATATCTGCATATAGCTATGTGGGTGTGTTACTGTGAAGCTGGAATTATTTTAAAGTAGATTTATGTTTTCTGTAGGTGTATTTGCCTTTTCTGTTTTCGCTTCGCTACTCTTTGAGTAATATGGAAATTACGAAGGGTTGTGTGAAAGTGCGGGTAGTGGGAGAGCGGAAATCTTTTTACTTTTGTTTTGTTACATGTTAACTGAACTCGGCTAATGTTGATGATTAATCATGGAAATTTATTTTGATGTGGAAACAGAGACGCTCCAGATTACAGATGCGGGTGAAGCAGATGCAGGTAACTACGAATGTATCGTGGAAAATCAAGTGGGTTTCGAGACCAGCCAAAGTGCCAAACTCTACGTTAAAGGTACGTGCTTCAAAACCATCTTTTTACACTTTAATTTCCTCTTGCTTAGTTACATTTTTCTACTCTTCTCAAATTGAATTGCATACAATTGCTACTGAATTTCATGGTACCTCAAAATTCCATATTGGTTTAGTGTAAAAATGTTACTCGACAAAACAGGAAATCACCTATTTGCTCTTGATTTCTAAAATACAGCTACAGCGTATTCCTGGACGACAAGAATATTATTGAAAGTGAAAAGCTAGAATTTCATTTAACAATTTTAGTATATAGGTATTGTTAGTTTTGGTTGCTGCAAAAATGTTAGAGATTTACTAGAGTTGATGTGTAGTAGTAGTTATTATTTTGTTTTTTAAACATTAAATAGTTGTGGAAGTCACTAAACATGCTATGGCTATAATTAGTAATAAAGTCTTTGAAAGGGAAAGAAAGTCAGTAGAAAGTTGCAGTAATGTAATTAGTAATTATAAATAAAAGAGTGTACACTAATCACAGTGAATATACATAGTGAGTTTTGTATCTATAGTAGAAAACATGCGGTAATGTTTGTAGATATTAAATGAGATTAAGTAAATCGATGTAATAATAAGTTAGTTGAATGAAATTGAGTAAATATGTACATATTTAGTGGCTAATAATGCAAATTTGTTGTTCCAGCCCCTGCAATAGTTAGTGTGGAAATTATGGAAATTGAGGTAGTATCTGTATACGTCGAATGAAGTGTCTGCAAACAGTTTCTATTGAGCAAGAAATGTTTGTTCAGTTCTTTGTTTTATATCCATAGAATTACACTTTAACTAAAAGATGCATTCGTGCATCACAGTCGGGGCAAACAATACTAATAAGGAGTAGTTCCCAACTAAACTTTCCCTAGTAGATTCGGCAGACATATTGCTTAGTTGGTTGTATAAACTATTTAGTTGTGCATTGTATATAGGCTAACAAACGATTAGTAATGTTAAAGTGTACATACTCCGTTTACAATGTCTATCGAGTACAACACAATTCGATATACCACTGTACACTGTAGTTTTATTTTCCTAAAAGTTTTAAAAATCCTAATGCATACTATGGAAGGTATGCAGTGGGGCCTACAGTAATTTGCTGCATTAGTATTCATTTTGCTTGATTTGTTCTTATAGGATAACTAAATTAATATTTTCATGAAACAACGGCCATGCTAGCAAACAATTTTTTTTGCATAGGTACTTGGATAGATGTATTTTAGTATGTATGTAGATCGAGGTATGTCTGTAGTAGAACAAAAATTATGTATACCTAAATGTACAGCAAGTATTTAACATTACACTTTGTGGTTTTCTTTTTGCAATTAAGGAGTATTCAAGCCATTTCCGTGTTCCTAAGGCTGTATCTCTTTGTAATTTTATGAATGTAGTGTGTAAGTGTTTAAAATGCATTTCTCGTCAAACTACACTGTGTATAGTGAATTGCAAGAGTAGGAAAAGAACTGTAAATTCTTCTTTTCATGTATAAAAACGTGATCTACACGTCTCACTCTACTCACTTGTCATTACTTGTTAGTAGTGGAGTGTAGATGTGAATGTGAACCGAGTCGGTATCGGAGTTTGAGCTTTGCAAGCATGTGAATGTGAACTCTACGTGGTTTGTTTAGATAGTCTGTGTAAATGTTATCCTTGATTCTCACGTAGAAACATTCGTGTACTATAAATCGGATAGGCTTATTCGTATGCTAACAAAAAGTTCGTTCAAGATCGCCAGATCCCACAGCGAAATTTTTGGTAGCTGTAGTATAAGACTACCTAGCTAAATAGAACTGTTCTATTTCAATCTACTACTTATTTTGTTAGTAATAGCTATACTACTGATATTCTGTGTCTTATAAGGGTATAGTATTTTGTGTAGATGCTCTTAATGAAATACTATATAGGATTACATTACTCTTTAGTACTGGCACTCTACTAATATAAGTAGGGAAATAGGAAGTGAAGTATTCAATCCGTACTTTCACTTTGGGATTGTGTAGAGAATTCTCTGCGAATCTTAGAAAGGTTTTACTTTAGCTAAAGAAACCACTGCAGTGTAAACTCTAGGTTTGCAGACATCTGCTGTTAATTTATGCAAATTTTTGCATTGATTCTGACTCTAGTAGCTTTCTTCTTCTTTTATTTAGTTTCCGTGTATTCTGATTACTATATAGGTGTATAGCATTGTTTTATATGGGTTACTGTAGTAAGGCAACATTTCCAAATGCCGTGATTTTCTCATTCTCGTTATCTTGAAATTTATAGACTGAAACTATATAAGTATTTACTATCTCCTGAAAATAAAATCTCTGCATGAAAATCTTTTCATTTTCTTCAAACAAGCAATCCTTGTACTTGTACTATCAGTAAAACAATGCATATCTAAGTATGTAGTAGCAAAATCGTATGAAAAAATGTATTTTTGCTGTCTTAAAATAATAATTATGTTGAAATGAAATTGTAAGTAACAGTAACAATGTGGCAATCCGAAGATGTTAATGGACAAGACAAAAATTTCATTCAGAAAAGAATACACAAAGCATTAAAATAAATTTCTTCTCGTATGTAAAATACATAACTTAAGTGGAATAAAGAAAGCAGAAGCATTAGAAGTTCTTCACGAGGCAATTTAATGGATGAATAAAATAGCTTTTGGCTTTTATCGTTGAAATTATGTACTTGGCAGTTGGATTGCTGTAAACTGCATTGTAGTCCCTTCCAGAGCAGTATGTATGTATCTGGTGTAGTGTGTTTGCATTATAATGTACATAACGAAGGGTTAAGTACTGTGTGTAATAGACAATGGCCTATAGGTAATAGTTTTGTATAGCTCTGGCTGTACATAAGTGTATAGTAGTGGAGTAGGTAGCTAAGGTAAGTGCAAATGTTGTTATTTGAAAAGAGTGAAAGACTGCTACTTGAGAAGAATTATTTTAGAAGCTTTTCTTCTACTTGCCTACCTCTTTTCTATAAAAATAAAAACTACAGTTATATACAGGAGTCACATTGACTTGGTTATGTGTATAAAATTCTCTTGTGCTGCAGCATATGATTAGGAAGGAAGAAGTACTTAGTAAGTGCGTATCTGTAAGTAAAACGAGAGAGAAACGCATAGAAAGAGAGGAGCAACGTTATTGTATTTTATTTTGCAGTAGTATGAAAGTGAGTTGGAGTAAAGTAAAGATAAAAGTCTTTGGGACTTGAGCGGAAGATAATGCGAAGGCTTGTTCTTGTTGGCCATGGTGAAACAAGACAAGGCAATCTAGAAAAACTAAAATAACGTCAAGTGCGCTCTACATTTTTGTGCTTAACAAACGTACGTTATGTATATGTGTAGTTTTTCTGTTTTGGAAAACGTATGTGTCTGGTATACTTTTAAGGTATATATTTGTAGGTATAGGTAATGTAGTTGACTTTTTCACAACAGCAGACACGAGGGTTAGTTAGTTTGAGTTGAGTGAAACTTTCTCAGAGCTAATCTAATGGGGCTAACTAACTTCACTCTGTTTCTCTCTCCCCGTGTATATATATGTGTGTGTGTACTTATGTAGTAGTATGGAGTGTGTGCAATGCACTGTAGTTCAAAGTGTGTTCCACTCTACTCTCATATACTTGAACTGGTATTTTTCTAGAGAAAACTCTCAGGAGAAGCTTCACTCCTATCTTTTAATGGTTTCTAAATGGTCCAACCAGCAGTAATCGTCAGCAAAGGCGTTTCTCCTTTCCTTTTAATGGGATGGCAGCGGGCAAAGTAGTTTTGTGAGGTTTTTACTGCTTTAATACAACCTGCACCATACACAACTCTCAAGTTAGATATACAACAGTCACCTGTACTGTAAAAAAGAAAAATTCCTATACTTACTACCTACAAAAGCAATAATATTATTATTATTGTTATGAATTTGGGAAAACACATTTATGCCATCATTAGTATTATAGTATGTACTGCTCCTGTAGCTACTTTTGTTTCTCAGCGAGGAAAAATGTTTGCATGGTTGATATAAGAAAATATTAATGAGAATAAACCATTTGCAACGGTCCAAAGAAGTAACGAA